>MJUU01053230.1:141454-160552 GCA_002080025.1 Modiolus philippinarum | reverse complement strand
CAAAAATGTAGATATTCTCTTTTGTACCGATATGCGAATACCTACCGAGAAGGCTAACGTCTACAAAATAAGTAAAATTAAGGCATGGAAGCGACTTTCGAAGTTCGGGAATTGTGACAAAAGTTGCAATACCCTGGTCACCACGCGCACACAATTTCTAGGAAGCATTCAATGCTGGTGTCTGTTGAATACGCAGTTATTAAGTCACTGTGAGCCACACTTAGCTGAATGATAGCTTTTTCTGTTGGAGTTATCCTATTATAAAAACAACTTCACGATTGGGAATTAAAATACGAAGTAACTGCATGTATGAAATCGACTGTTCTGTCGGTCTATCTCATAAATATTTAGATGATATTGACATCATAGATAGATATGAAATGTCGGTGTCACAAATGAAAACGGACATTTTCATTAAAAAAGCCGTCAAAGTGGTGTAAAAGAGAAAATGCGGATAAAAAATCATTAGACACTTTTATTAACAAATGCATGGAAGTTGTTGATATCCGAATAAATTATTTTGACACACATTATAAGCAGCAGAATACCATTCCTGCGATTCAAAAATTAAACGGAAGTTAAAAGATTTGGAAAAGAGTATATATTTGTTCCGGCAGATAAAGCAGCCAATAATGTGGTCGTTGTTTGACGTAAGTATTACATCGAGGTGCTTCGGGATGAAATTGCCAATTGTAGTACATTTCGAGCTATCATTTCAACAGAAACACAAATAATTGATGATCACATGATAGCTACAGCTGACCTTAAAGCAACTTCTAATTATAAAAGCATTCCTACTATGTATTGGCTTCCTAAAATTCACAAGAATCCTTTCAAATTTCGTTTTATTTCGGCATCAAGTAAATGTTCTACTACACATATTTCTGTTTTATTGACCAGTGCACTTACTACCATAAAAAATCTCGTCATCAACTTTAGCAACAAATGTTATGAATACAGTGGAATTAACTACTTTTGGAGTGTTAAAAATTCGGTAGAAGTTTTGGAAAGACTTTGATCTGTTAATGAAGCATACACCTCCGTCGATAGCTATGATTTTTCAAACTTTTATACTACATTACTGCATACACTCATCAAAGAAAAATTTTCGTATTTGATCAAATGGTCCTTCAAAAAATCAGGATGTACGTACATTTGTTGCAATACATTTAAATCGTTTTTCAGTGACGACAAACATGACAAATATACCAACTGGACTTGTCAGGATATGATAAAAGCATTAAATTTCCTTCTTGATAATGTTTTTTTTTCGTTTCGGTGAAACAGTCTATCGGCAAAAAATAGGTATCCCTATGGGTACCAACTGTGCACCTCTCATAGCAGATTTAATACTTTATTGCTACGAGTCAAAATTCATGGCAAAAATTCAAAAAGACCCTTCTAAACAGCATTTAGTGGATAAATTTAACAATACATATAGATATTTGGACGATATTTTGGCTTTAAATAATCCTGAATTTTCTAAATTTACAGATGAAATTTATCCTGCAGAACTTACTTTTAATAAATCCCATAGCAGCAGTGATTATACTCCTTTTCTTGATCTCGATATATCAATAAATCAAGGAAAGTTAAACACTAAGGTTTATGATAAAAGGGATGATTTCTCCTTCCCTATAGTTAATTTTCCCCAACACGACGGCGATGTTCCGTTAGCCCCTTCTTACGGGGTCTACATTTCACAACTTGTTCGATATGCAAGAGTATGTAATGATGTTTCTGACTTCAACGACCGAAATCTTTGTCTCACTGAAAAACTTCTGCATCAAGGGTTGAGATATCATAAATCGATAAAAGCATTCTCTAAATTTTATTATAGATACATTGATTTATTAAGAAAATTTGGTTCTACACGCAGGGCTCTTATACATCAAGGCATTTCACATCCAAACTTCTATGGCAATATCATTTACAAAGCGCATAAATTCAAAAATTGTCCTTCCAAACTTATTAATCCGTTGAACAAACTTATTCATAAAGGATATAAATACAGCATTGTTAATAGATCTTTACTTCTGGTTTTTGTTGGCAAAAATATTGATCATCTCCTAAATGCTTAACACCATAACTAAATTTAAACAGTTTTTCATATTGGCAGTATTTGGCATTGCACAATATCATGTTCTTCTTTCATAATTGATGATGTTGTTATACCAAATCTATTTAGAAGTATTTCAATTGATGTTTCATATGTAAGAAGGCTTGATATAATAGTCAACGGAAATTATGTCCCTAGCTAGCTGTCAGTAACTGCGTGCATTTGTCCGGACAGTACCTGTGTGTATTGTCTTCATGTTTCATGTACTTCATTGTAAGGTACTCGTCATAATAAGTTGAACCTTTTTCTAGTTTGATTTTTACTGTGAGCCTTTTTGTGTATTTATTTTTTAGCCATTCACCAGACATAGGGTGAGGGTTTGGATCAAAGAAAACGAGTTTAACCCCACCGCAATTTTTGCGCCTGTCCCAAGTCAGGAATATGTTGGTCATTGGCTTGTCCTTGTCTTCTTATAAAATTTTAGTTTCTTGATATTTGGGTCATTGGATGTGGTTTGTTTCCATTGATTTATTCACTTTTTTACCTTTTTGGGGCCATTTAGGACTTGCTATATGGTGCGAGGTTCCTCACTGTGTTGAAGACTGTACGGTGACCCCTAGCATACCTGCCAAGTGACCCGCATTTGCTGGGTCACACCCGCAAAAACATCCCTTCACCCACCGGTAAGCATGACCCGCTGCGGGTGACCGTTTTCACCCGCAAAATTGACCAGGTGAAATTGTCGTGCATGTTCGTTTATTAATTTGTGTCAATCAACTCAAGTAGCATTCTGACAGGTAAACAAGTTAATTAGACTGTTTAATTAGTGTTGATTAGGGCAATTATTGGGACAGGTGTTGTTTACCTAGGGCCTAGGTGCTGTGTTTTGGGTCATTTTAACCTGAATGGGATGTTGTCTCCTTGACATTTACCCCATTTCCTTTCTTTTTCATATTTTTAGCTAGATTTACATCTTCCCGGTTTGACATTACCGATTCTGACTTAACCCCGGATTGACCAACTAACAGTGTGTGACTGGTGCTGTATACAGAGCAAGACATGCTTACCCTTCCGGAGCACCTGATGTGACTCTGTTTTTTAGAGTTCACACTGTTAGTGCTTTACTTTTTTGTGCTATATTTGTAGTGTTTTGTGGATGTATAGTGTCTTTTGCCTTCCGTCTTCTGGTGTTCTTGCTTTTGTTTTGTTTCTGGACTTTGATTTATGTCATTTTTTTCTTTGTTCTTTGGAATTCTACTGCTGTTGTTATTGACACGTTAACTGTTGTATCCTTCTGTAACATTTTGACTAGATGTTTATATATCAATTCAATTTTACCTTTTTGATTTTGTGAAGCAAAACATCATATTTATTTAATGTGTATATTAAAGAACCATTAGCTGTCGAAATTGACGTCATTATTAGACATCCAATAGATGAATACCCCTGAAGCCGGTGTTAGGGGTCGTCTCGAAATTGCCTTGAAGTATGAGTGATTGCTAATTGCTTATGACCTCTTCAAGATAATAAAAACAAAAGTGTTGTAACTATTTGCTTAATTTTTCTTTTGTAAAATTCATTTCAACAGATTTATTTTTGTGGCAATCGAATTCCATGAATTTTGAAAAACAAATTGTTTTTTTTAGGAAACATGTTGATCTTGTAATATGCCAAATATGTAAATTTAAGTACAACTAAACACTTGAGACATATAACAACAGAAACAAATGAATTATCGGGCTTATTTAGCCCCTTTGACGTCATACAACGCAATGAATTTTCCGTCATATGATACGTAAAGTTGTTTTGCCTTTTTGCGAAAATGAAGTGCATAAGGCTTTATCAGTCCATCAGACTTGCTCAGAATAATGCGCAGTAGATCTCCGTTTAGTGAAAGTTGGTGAATATCGTTTGAATCCCTTCCAGCAACGTAGATGTTATCGTGGAAATCTGTTGTTATTCCTTCGGAACAATCCATGTCGGGCCCTTCATATCGGAACACCTCGCCACCATCAATAGTTACACCATATACTTTGTAGGTGTCACTGTAAACTATTGTTCCGTTAACCGTTGTATGAATATACCAAATACGGCCTCCCGCTACTGGAATCGTGTGTTTCAGATTGCCGCTTGCGTCAAGAATTCTGAAAGCACCGTCACAACCGATTATGATTTGATTGCTGACTGTTGTGATTCCTGCACACCACGTTCCAACGTTGAAAGTTTTTGCGGGAGCATACGTATTTGTGTTGATGAACTGAATTGCTTTTATTTCTGGTAGTGTTACAACGGCGCTATGTGTACCCATCAACAGCGCAATACCCCATGGTCTTGCTGCTAAGGCTATCTCTTTTAACTTCCGACCATAATCGTCATATAAATACATGTGAGTATCGTTTCTGTTGCAAACAAGAATTTTGTTTGTAGTCGGCATGTAGACTATTCCCGTTATCCATACATAATCCAGATTTTTCCTGGATTTAGGGATTTCAATTTTCTTTTTTAGTCTAAAGTTTTCATGCTTCAGTGATTTTGATCCCATAGTTGTCCGCGAAAATCTTGTCCTATTCGTAGTTCTACTTATAGGTAAAGGCGGTAAAGCTGAACCATCTCGTATTCGTAGCCTGTTTAAATCAAGCGGGAAGTATTTTGGCGGCATCGGTTCGTCTGCAGGCAAAGCGACTCTTGACTGAGTTGTCGTAACGTTGATATGTCCGAATGATCTTATATGAGCGATGATATTTTCCGATTCGTGTAAAGCTATATGATATCGTACCGACTGCTTTTGGCTTGAGCTAACAAAAGTTTCTTGTGCCTTTCGAATGTCTCTGTATTTTTGCGACATTAAGAAGAGATTTAAATCCGAACTCATTGCCATCATTGTCTCTATGTTTTTCGCCCATAGTTGGTTTGTCGCCTGTTGCTGAACTATTTCATTATGCTGTCTCTTCAATTCGAGAGTCTTTTGAAAACAAATACTCGAAACCTCTTCTTGAATTTGCTCATGTAAGGCGTCAATATGCTGTATAATTCTGTCACGAATGGCGGAGATTTTCTCTTTCACAATTTTCTCGGACTGTTCAATGCTTGACATGCTTTCTACCCGATCTTCCGCGAGGCGTTGTAGCATTTCGCGCATATTATCCAGGCTTTCAGTCGTTTGTTTGAGTTGTAAGGAATTTCGAAAATTTTTTGCAGCGTCTTCTATAGGTAGAATTTTCAAGCATCCACGATGATAATCGGTCATGCATTGTCGGCAAATCGCAAGATCATGATTTATGCAGTACAAATCGATTGGTCGATCGTGTCTAGAACATTGTATTGGTTGAAACGTCACTTCCGGTTTTAATTTCTGGTATTCATCTACGGATATTACTGAGTGGCTGGCTGTTGTTTTCATTTTCTCATGACATTTTCGGCATTCATGACAAAGATTTTCGGAACACTCTCCACACCACCAATACGCAATATCCGATACGTCAACACGTTTGCAAGCATCGCACATCGTAGTTTCATGGCCCATTTTTTTTTTCTGACAGAAACAAAAAATTAGATTTAATGAATATTAACAATTCAATTTTTTTTTAATTCAACTCGATTTATTCGACAACTTTGTGCCCAATTATGGGCTAATGTCTACAAAATTTATAAAGTACACAAAATACACGGATGAGCAAACATAACCAACTAACCCCTGACCTCAGTACAAATAACTAAATACCGAAGTTACTGTGAATTGACTGTTGACTGTTTTAAAAAGAAGCCTAGCAATTGTAATTCTGCTTTTGTGTCTTGGTTTAGATAATTTTTGTTTTGCTGTTGAAGCTTCAAGAGTTTCAAAATTAAAATTAAAAAAAAATGAGGGGTAATAGTTTAGGTTATTGTGCATTCTAAAATAAAATGTGCCTCATCTTCAAATGTTACAGAAGTTTAAAAGACGCTGTTCTTATATCTTCCAGATTCAATCTGGCAATAGATTATCACTTATTCTTAATTTGCAGAACAACCTTCTAATTTCAGGCTTTAAACAATATAAGTAATTTTCGAAACTATAGTCGTTTTAAATTGTTTTTAATAGTTGATGTTTACTATTTTATCTAATTTGATAATTTTTGTTCTTATTTTTTATTACAGAAATTGCTTTTTACTTTTTATGGGCTATAGTACTATATTGAAGCAACTATTTTCACAATTTTTGTTATTATTGACATTAAGTTCTTCTCCAAGATGATGTATATATGTATACGATAACATCAAAATGAATTTCAAATAGAAGATATGGATTTTAATGAAAAAAAAAAAATAATAAAGATGTTATTTTTGTTAGTGTTTGAACTTGAACTTATCATTTAGTTTTGTATGACGATATTAAAATATACTTATGAGATCATATGGTCTATACGGTAGTTTTGCAACTGGGTGGATTTGTATTTCAATTGGGCGGAAATAGTTTTTCGATTGGGCAGAAAATAATTTGCAACTGGGCGGATTTTATTAAAATTTCAGGTAGACGGATTACGTGTGATATGCCCGTAAAAATATAAAATGAAAAGATTGTTTCAAAACCAAATACACGTAGGAAGACAGAATAATTGTTCATTGCGATTATATCCACGTGGAGTTTCATATGATTTTTTCCAGTAATTTGATAATTTTTGTTTGTTTTACGCATTTTTCTTCAGAATTGAATTTAAAAAACTATCAAATGAAGGGGCATATCTTTACTACATCTTACATACGTAATGTTATATTTGCCTGTTTCTGTCATTGTTATGTCGTCCCTTTTTAATACTTACCCAAGTGATTACATGTAAAGGGTGAACTTTGATAGGGTGAACTTAGTGCAAATATCCATAATTTGAAATCTTAGATTTGGGTCATACGAAAAAAAGCCAGAGAGCGCTAGGGACAATAAAAAAGTGACAAATGCGTGTAGATGATTGGAACAAACTCTCAAACAGCGACCAAAAGATAAAATGTTGTTGATATTTTTTTCTTTTGTTTTTTTTTTAATTTACTTTGCTTCAATTCCTATTTTACCGGTAAAACCTCTCCGCCCAATCGCAACACTAAAAAACGCCCAATTGAAAATACTGGATATTTGAAAATCCGCCCAATAGACCATATCCGACCTATTGTATTAGGATTTACCAGACTACTTTTCAGTACGTCACAGTATAGAAAACGTCACGTCATAGAGCCTAAAACGTCATGATGTTGGTCACATGGGGCGGACACGTTTGTGACGTAGGGCGGACAAACAACAACTGGTGAATCTGAATACCAGAACCCGGATATGGTCTATTGAAATGCGTCCGGTCTATACATTTCAGTTATGCTATAATTGTTCGTGATAAAATTTCTCATATGGATACAATATCATACGTTCAAATTTTGTTATTTTATATATTTTGTCATAGGGTCTGTAAGTCTCGTCCAATTTTGGGACTTCCGGGTACATAATTTGTACCTGGAAGTTACATTTTGAACAGAAACATATGACGTTTCAAGCAAACAGTAAGGACGTCATAATCGCACAACGTCATACTTTGGCGGGAAACATTTTCAAATTTGAATTTTATCGTGATTTCTCGGCGTCACATGACGAGACTTACAGACCCTATTTCTAAACATTATTCTAACCACCTGTTTATTTTGTCCACATCTCATGATTTTATTATGCGAAGTTTTCGTACTGTTGACTCGGTAAGTGCCCGATGGTTGTTTATATTTTGTGATTGTCATCTATTGGTCTTTTTGTCGGAAAATGGATGACAGCGATTGTAAGAACATTTTGCCAGTTGATTTTATGTTTGTTGACTATTCTATTCTGCATCATGTAAATATCAATTTTATGTTTGTTGACTATTCTGCATCATGTAAATAACTTAATTCCGAAGTTACTGCGAATTTCCTTTTACAGGGTTAGACCTAGGGTAGTAGGAGATAACCTTGTTTTTCGCTTTTTTTATCACTTACACAAACAAATAGACTCATTACAATAGGTATTATCAAAGTTTTAAGATTGTAAAACATTTTCCAAACAGCAAATAAGTATCAATTCTGCCATGAAAACAAATCCCCAACATCCAGTTATTTATAATGATTTTTAATATATCTTACATATAATAGTTTTCTTTCTATTCTCAGTTTTTGGTAAAAATTAAACGATAATTTTTTTTTACAAGTTAAGTGTTTAATAGTGATCAAAATAGAGTAAAATTCCCAGCCTATACTATTCCGAACACCTATGTATTTCAGTTCTATCTAGTCAAATTTACAATCATTATTCATGCTAACTTTCACACATGTCTAAATTACGGAATTTTGCATTTGAAATAATTTTAAATCAAATACAAATTTTATTAGAGCCAATTTTATACACCACAATTAAGACCTGAACGGACCAAATAATATCAGGAAACAGGGTACCTTTGATGACCACTAGACATAAAACGGGACGGTAAAAATTGTTGAAAATTGCTGAAAGTCCACATGTGTAGTTTTAATACTGAAAACATTAAGAAAATTAAACGAATGGAAAATTTTAGGCCTCCCCAGGTCTACCCCCTTAAATATCATGGATGTTGCGTTGCTCGACAACTAGCAATGAGTAACGCTCAAACCGGTGCTGGGTATTTTAAGGTAGGAGTAAAACTCATTGTATGAATTGTCAAATGAAATGAAAGATGTGCGCAAATGGAATAAAAAATGTGCTTAATTGATATGCAAAAGTGCAAAAATGAAATGCACCGGTTGAAGGCCACCCTCATGGTCACTTCAAGATGTAGAACAACAATAAATGCGTTATTTCATGGCTTGTTTTTACCACATTTACTCCAGACCCACTTACCTTTTATGCATCTTTCGGTTTATGATTTTCTAAATATCATGATTTGATCTGCACAGAAGAGACTTAAGTTGACGTACGAAATATCAATTTACAAAAACTAAATTTACAGTAATTTCGGTATTTATTTATAATTTATATTAATTCAAATTAAAATATAATAAAATATTTTTTCAGAATTACTTACCATGTATGAATTATTCTATCCCGTAGAGCAATAAGATTTAAATGCATTGGTAACCACGGTATGTCGTTTCGCCTACAGTAGTCTATTATAGTAGATAATCAGAGCCTTTCAATTAATTTGAAAAACGATTTCAATTTTGGCAACATATTAAGTGTTGAATTTCAATAAACTATTGTTTTAATGTTAAGTTGTATGATTGTTACAAAAATATCAATTTGCAAACAATAAAAGGGTCGTGTGGCATGTCATTTAGTGGATTTTAAAACGGGACATCAAGAAAGAGGGTGCGTAATTTCAGAAAAGAGGCTAACAAAATTTTTGGATGATTATTTTCAGTATTATTCCTACAAACATTTCATTTTCACTTGCATTGATGAATTTCTGTTTAATAACAAAATACCGAAGTTACCGTTAATTTTGATTCTGCATATGATCATTTCGACAAATTATGTCTCCTCAGTGCAGATCAAATCAAAACATTTGGATATGGATATAACGAAATATGTGTAAAAGCTGATAGAGAACAGGGGTCTTGTTTAATGAAAGTATCCTAAGACCAATCTTAGCTAAGATATATCTTATGATGGTCTTAAGTCCAATTTTCGTCCTAAGTCATGTCTTAAGGCCATCTTAAGACATATCTTTAGACAAAAATGTATCTTAAGACCATTTTAGGATATAACTTATCTTAGGACACCTTCATGAAACAGGCCCCAGATTACCAATAGAATCTAAAAAGTAAAGCTAACATCAGCGAAGGTCAGAGCTATGCGAGAGGGAGATACTCCTTAGTTTTGAACAAAATAAAATTACCGGAATATAAATAATGGCCTTTTTCTTAAATTGTTTTGTTGATTAACGAATTCGTTATTAAACTACATTTGTTGATATTATTACATATTATCATGATATTGGTTATTTGTTCTCTATCACTTTTTAAACATTTTTGAGTTATGGCCTTCCAGACGTTTAGATTTTACCTGCCCTGAAGAGACATAACTTACGCAGAAACCAAATCCACAGTAACTTCGGTATTTAGTTATTATTGATTAAAACCATTAGGCAAGCAACTGCATATTTATTTAGTTTTTTCCACTGGTTAAATTTTATTTCAATCCCGTATTCTGACATGATCATTTTTTGGACAGAAATCGAGGCCATTTTTTTCAAATATTTGTGCAAATAAAGTATTGTATAATAAATCCCAGAACGCACACCCCCATCCCCACCCCCACCCCAGCCCCACAAATCTTTTCGTGCCTTAAATTTACAAATACATGTACAATTAATGTTTATTTATCTATCTATTAAAATTTTATCGTATACCAACCTTTCTATATAGTAAGAAAAATTTTAATTGATTCAATGTAAGCGTTTTGTTGCAGTTGCAACAGCTTGGGGTCATTCGGGTTCTTTAAAGACAAAACCATAGATAAAATATTTACTGCAGTATACGATTTTAGGCACACGACGCTGTACATAAAATAATGAGTAAAGGGTTGTAAATGTTTGAAGAAAAAATCTGTACAAGGGGAAACCCGTGAATCGTTTTCTTGTTATCAACACTGACAGGAAATGTGTCGGCAGTTACTGAATTCAATACTATAGACATTCAGCGTTTTGTAATGAAGTGGTGCAAAGATACTCGTTTTAAGGTAATAACACGGGCTCCACAACTCTCAGAAAGTCCGGAGTTCAGTTAGTGGAGACAGGCTGTGAGTGGAGCCCATGGCCCTATTGTTGGAGCTCGGAGCCCTAGAATTGGAACCAGAAGCCCCCGTTTTGGAGCACAGAATTAAAAAAAAGTTGGAGCACGGAGCCCAGAGCCTGTTTTATTCCCCATCCTTATCAACACCCACAAAATAGCAAGAACTTAAAAATCACTGAAAACAATAAATACTAAAACATTTACAATATATAAAAGAAAGTTAACCTATTATTAGACCTAATTGGTGTATTTTTTCATTAAATACTTCGTTTACACATGTTACAAGCGTTCTGGAACGAAGATCTGTGACATTAACAAAAGATTAATAGTTGTGGGCTTTGAACCTTATGTGACCTTTAAAAGATTTTTTTCAATGTCGAGATTTGTGATATAAATTCAATGATACCTGATTATCTTGTACTAGAAGAGTTTTGTTTTAGGAGATAGTGTCTATATGTACAATCAATGATCCGAACATGATTTAGTCGTTATTACTGCAAATATGAAAAGATCATCAAATCAATTTATATATTAGTCTTTTTTAAAATCTAAAATGATATTAGGTATTAATAAATATATAAAGATGCTGAATTTTCGACAGACATATTAAAAATTAATTAGTATATTTCAAAGTAAGTAAGAAGCTGCAAGTATTGAATAATAAAAATAAATAAATAAATAAATAAATTATATAAATTATATAAATAAATAAATTGTACAAATTATATGAATTATTATTTTATTGCTCAAACGCATTCATATCAAATGGTTATGGCATTACAAAAACATACAAAATATAAGATAATGTTGACCATGGCATGGCAGTGGGGTGTCAGTTGATGATTTTCACCTTAATAAATAGTAGAAATAATAAAAATGCAGTTTCATATAATTACAATTTTGAATTGAAATATGCCAAAAAGGCTTTAGCTTTTCCTTAACTTGATTTAAATTTATTAATTCGACAGTTAGTTTTAGAATATAAATAGAGTTATTAATGAATATAAAAGACATATAATTTTAATCAATGATAAGCAAATTATTCACCAATATTACAAAATACTTTCGAGTTTTGAATAAACATGTAAAAGATTCCCCAACGACTATCAATACTTAATAACTTTATTCGCACTCAAAACAGAACATATAGAATTGTAACAAATAAGAGCCAAACATATTATAAATACAATTGGAGAACTATTTACCCATGCAAAAATACAATGATTTAACTGCATAAAGTTTGCCAAAGAAATGGCTCAAATAATCATAATCTTCCCTGCGATGAAATTACCCTCTATTCGAAAAATTGGTTCAAATACAGTGACTGCAATATATAGAATAATGGTAGTTTTGAAGGTCGAGACAGAAAATATCACCGTATCGCAGCGAGTCCGATATTACGAGTTGTGATACTAGTGATATTTTCTGTCGAGACCTTCAAAACTACCATTATAAGTTATCATGCAGGTCGCGCCGTTCAACCATTTTCGACACTATCTAAATAATCATATTAGTTGGTTCAATGCATGATAACATTTTTGTGCGGTTATGCAAACCTGTTTGTGTTTAACTAAGAAAACGATAATTACAAAATGACCTACATTAAACTACACGATACACATAAACGCTATGTCGACTGACCGCGTACTCTGGACAATACACAGCCGAACGATGTATTGATTTTTCATGTTGTATAAAGTTTACATGGCGTTTTCGTAATACATGGAGCGAAGACCTTTGAAAATGTATGCAAATAAAATATTTCATATAATTTACATGTCGCTTGCCGTTCAACGATTTTCGACACTATCTAAATAATCATATTTAATGTATTTCACATTTTAATTTTACTGTAAATATCAGGCTGAAATTAGTTTTACATTACGTGGAAGTAAACTATGTTAAACTTTAATTACGATATGTTTATTTATCCATGCTTACTGCATGTTTGTGAATTTTGTCCTTATGTACAACTTTTGAATGACTTTGGTCTACATGTAGGTGAAACACTACATTATCATGATTATTGATTGCCATGTGTAGGGCGGACATGGTTATTTAGCAGGTGGTTAATCAGCCAAAAGAATCCAAGTTTACATCCGCATAACCGCACAATATTGTTTTTATCGGCAACATCGTAAGAGTCATGATGTCGGAAATGACGTCATTGCCTGATATTTTCTTGTATCAGGTCATTACAGAGATACTGACAATATCAGTCAGTAAGATCAAAGAGAAAACGTACATATTGCCGATAAATAAATATAATTGGTGCAAACTGTTGCTTGATTGATTTGTATTTCCAAAATTGATGGGCGTTTTCTCGTATGTACATTTAATTTTTGAACAAGAAAGTTTGAAGAGACAATTTATATTAGCAAAAAGATCAATGATGTAGTGTGTAGGGTTCATACTATAAGGGCTTTTAATTTGTATTCTCATTTTTATTGGTTTTCTTTCAGCTTGATTGTCCTGTTTGATTTCTTCAAGTGATTTGTCTTGATTTGTTTTTTTGTGTGCGCATGTCTTATTTGCCTCCATCACTTAAATATTATTCTTCATATCAAATTAGTAGGTTTCTATCCTGTTTGCTTTCAAATGGTTTGTCTTTATATTGCTTTTATATGTTTATGTCCCGTTTGTCTTCATCAAGTGTTTTGTTTTTATATTGATTCATGTGTATCTGTCCCGTTTGTTTGAATCCGGTGCTTTGTCTTTTGTTTTATGTCTGGGTCCTGTCTTGTTTATCTTTATCAAGTGTTAAGTCTTGATTTTGTCTTTTGTGAGCATGTTAGCATTTGATGTTTTCCCTTTATATTTTCTAGGTGTTTCTGTCCTTTTTTCTCGTATCAATTGTGTGTGTGTGTGTGTTTTTTTTTTGTTGTTTTTGTCTATCCTGGATGTCCTCTTCAGGAATTTTATGTTCATTTTGTTGCCAATGTGTGTGTGATGTTGGCCTCCTTCATGTGTTTTGTTTTGTGTATGTATGTGTTAGTTTCTCTTCAACAAGTGTTTTTCTTAAGATGTTGTTTTGTCTTTGGATATTTATTTATACATATGTGCTGAAAATGTACTATTGGTTATAGAAGATTTGAAATAAGATTAACATTTTTATTCATTTTGTGTTTTTTTTTATTTATTTTGAAACACAAACAGATGCAAACGAATAGAGTCGACCTTCGATGGGTCGAACACTCAAGGGGCCGATGAAAACAGTTCGAGCTACCGGGTTGTTCGAGATATCGAGGTTGAACTATGTGAAACCTTGATCAAGTGGACCATAAAATAGGTTCGAGGCCTCCATGGTGTTCGAGTTATTGCAGATCGGGCCATCGAAGTTCTACTGTTGTAGTGTTCAATGGAAAAATGTTACCAGTGGCTGATCCAGACTTTCTTGTTACATAGAGGGGACCCATAATTTTTCAAAAGGGGGAACCCCGAGGAATTTAAAATCTTCCAACCTAAGGGTAGACGGGCTCCCCGTCCCACGCTGGATATGCCTCTGGCAAGAGTACATATAATCAACATGACTTTGGAATTATAAGCATTTTTTTCTCGTTGTTTAAACTGTGTTTTTTCAACTCTGTTATTTGTAATATGAAAATAACATAGAGGAAATTCTATACCTTTACAAAAGAATTTTACAAGAACGTTCTACAAAGGTAAACAATATTGATATATTAAAAATTTTAAAGTAAATTCCTTCACCTAGACAGGTGAGTTTCTGCAATTTGAAAACAAATATAGTGACCTAAGCATCTATTTTACTAAAGATAAGTAATTGACAATGTACTAATTGACAATGTAATTTTCAAAAACCTACTCTTTGAGGAGTGACTACATTTAATGAAAATCTCAAAATACGGTCCATTCAATAAATGTGTCCCCGCCTGACATTCTTCGCGGGTCAGGTGATGTGATGTTTTGTTTCATGTAAATATGCGACAATTTCTTTGTAAAAATATGACAAAATTGCAAAATTGTGTATGAATCAACACAGTGAATACTAGTAGTCTGTTCATTTTCACAAAAATTGATGACAATGTGTTTGCTTTAACAGAGAGGCTATTGTATACGTACGTCATTTGAGACTGATAAAAGTACGTCATTTGAGACTGATAAAAGATGCAATATGTTTATGTACGTCAGTACTCAAGCTCACGTTAGGGAAAATTTATTAAATCGGTTCCAAATAACAGGGCATCGATTCACTTCGAGGCTGAAAAATATTTCCCTTGACTTTATTTTCTAGATAAAACTTTTAAATAGTGATTCAATCTATTAAAGTAGAAATGTAAATATGAAAATATATTCTCAAAAATGCTTTGAACCCAACAATAATCTTTCTTCTAGTCTTGTTTTCACACGAACCCTTCTGGAATTGTTATCGAACTAATTCCTTTCTTTCGTTGTCATGTTAAATACCCACAAAACCAATATTTTACTTTTGTCTTTATTTACGATAAATATTTATAAAGATTTGAATAAACCAGCATCGATTGCGAGCCTCGTCCCATAAAGTTGGAATATCTAATACAAATATTGTTCCAAATATCAAAACTAGGACAGTTATTCCCAGGTAACCGGAAACAGTAGCCGATGGCCTCGAGTCCGGTGCACATGTTTTCCGTCGAAGTGATGATGATAGGGAACGTTTATCAATCTGGAGTTCCTGTTGTATCTCTTTTGTCTTATTTTCCAGATATTGTTTTCTCAGCAGAGGTGGCACATATATAAAGGTGGCCACTGACTCTAAAAAATAAATATAAAAGATGTCGTAAAGCCAGGTAAATAAAGTCATATCACTAGTACATCATAAAATTTAATTATACGTTTTCCTTTGTTTTTTTTTCTTTTCAATAAAACAACAAATTCGACAGATTTCCGCAAGCGAGAATAGACATTTTTAGTAGATCCAGAGTTAATTGCCGAACTCACAATACCTAGTATGATAAAACTAGACTTTTCATTACCACGAATGACAGGTATCACATGCTCACCCTATGGAACATCCTATGACACTCTTTTTTTCAATGGCATTTCACTTTGTCAGTGCTTGCGTTTTCGTTTTCTGCGCAATATTGTTACATACTGCTAAATGGGGGTAAAAACAAAATCGTTCATCCCAGTACTTAGTGAAAAGAAGTTGTGTAAGATCTAACAAACTTTCTTGTATCATACTGCTAACATACTGTTATTTTTGTTATATCTGCGTCGGTGATGGTTGTGATTTGCTTTGCCTGATATTTTTTTGTTAGCTCCCGAATCCGTAACGAATAGAATTAAATGAGGAATATGACATTGATGTAGTCTATTCGACATCTACTTATCACAGTGCTAGAGACCGACTTGAACTTGCGCTGGATTTTTTAGTGTATCATGGTGACTTGAAGATGAAGAATAGCAATAAAACCGTTGTTCCATTTGTTAATCTCGCCATGTATTTGTGGGGATTAAGTTCCATGAACATTTACTCCATATCCCTTCAATACAGGTTTGTCCTTGTTATTATCTGTGTTTTTGAAGCTTAATAGATGCTTTCAAATTTTTACCTTGGTGCTGTTTCACTGTTAGAGAAGTAACATGTACCATAGAATCATATAGTTTTTAAGTTGTAGAAAATGTTTCTTTAATAACATAATGTAAAACACCGAGGATTATGTTCCAAATACATTTGGCGGGAATATTCACGTTTATGTCACGGCTGTCTCAACTGAATTTTACTACCAGGAAGTTAATTAATACAAAGTCACTGACCCTGTTTTAAAAATCGGGAAATGTCTGGTCAAAGGTCTAAAATATAAAACTAGAGTCATATAAAAATCTGCGTTTTAATACAGAAATCGTGTTTATTGTAGTCAGTCGCTTAAGGGCGATTCTAAAATCCAGACATAAAGAAAAAAATTTAATTACCATTGTTGTTTGAAAAAAGAAAAGGATTTTTGATTTATTAAAACTTATTTTATATATTTATATGGAGTGACATTCTTTGATTTCTCGAACTGCACTTATTAAGTGTAAATCACTGAATTCCGGACGACGGATTTTTGGTTAAGAACATAGAGTTTCCCAGGCGTGTTGTTCTCTCTCTAGATATGAGAAATATTTTTCTATCACAACGGTTAGGCGTTGGTTAAATTTGCTAGAAATTAGAGGAGAATATTTATCGAAGGGTTAGAAAATGACACTAAGTAATCAAAAATCGAGAGATCTTCTCCATCTTATTTTTACCTGGCTGCGTGACGGGTTCCATGCGTGGAACAGATCATGCTTACGTCATGAATGTTTGTCAAAATGAGATACTAAAAACTGGACTTCGAATCTTATTTTACATTCTAATCTAATATACTGTCGTACTCACGGTCCTTCACTTCCAGTCGAACATACTCACTCGATCCTACTCCATAACCATTTTTAGCACAACACTTATACAGCCCTTGGTCAAACAATGAAACATCAGCAATAGTTAGTGATGGCGTGCTTACAGTTGACCCGAAATATTTTTGTGTATTCAAACTAACGTCTAGCGTTGTAACAACTTCATCTTGGCTTTTTTGCCAAAACACCTGTGTAATAGAATATCCGGATATACTGCACTCAAATGTAACGGTTTCCTGTGAAAACACGCTGCGTGGTACAATGGGAAATATCGAGACGCTTGGTACACTAGTAAGGGTCGTTTGTTTAGTGATTCCAGCACTAGTGGAAGTTTCTGTCAACGAGTCACTATTTATAATTGAATTTGCATTGTTAGGATTGGTATTGATAGTATTTAAAGGCGTTTGGGTAGTTTTGATATCGTAGGTGACATCGTGTGTTGAGGAATCAGCAGTAATGGTGCGATTTCTGCTGATATCAATGGTTTCAGCAGTGTTGGCATCAGTGGTATCGGTGGTGCTAACACCACTGGCTTCAGCAGTGTTGACACCAGTGATTTCAGTAGTTTTGAAACCAGTAGTTATGGCAGTGTTGGCACCAGAAATCATGGTAGTGTTGACACCAGAAGTTATGGTATTGTTCACACCAGAAGTTATAGTAGTATTGACACCATTAGTTGTGGTAATGTTGACACCAGAAGTTATGGTAGTGTTGACACCAGTAGTTGTGGTAGTGTTGACACCAGTAGTTGCTGGAAAAGAACATCTTATAAATATTTTAAAGTTTAGTGCATTATATTCACACGGAATTCTGTCTTATGATCTGATTTAATCTATGTTGCTATGTACACAATAACATTGTCATTGAAAACATCTTTACATTGTCGAAAACATTGACGGATCCGATTGAGGGTGGGGTTGGAACCCCCTTTTTTGGACAATCATGTATTTTTAATGAATATCCTGGTGTTTTTCAAAGAAAATACCCAAAAGGTTTTCGCAATTTTCTTTCAATTTTAATTGGACCCCCCTTTTTCATATTGCCTGGATCCGCGCCTGCGCAACGCAATAAACATTACATGTATGTATGAAAGTCATGTGATATGTAACACTAGACTATTGAAAATACTTCTTTTGAATTTCGTAGATGGTCTAGTGAATATGACTTCTGACTAACATGCTAGGCGCTTGTGCCGAGGATGTACAAGGAGTTGTAGGTTCGAACCCAGTCAACAAAATTCAATATGTCTGTCATCTAATTTGAGAATGTAAATTATAATGGTATTGTTTAATTAATATTATAGCAACACACATATATTTATACTATGAAAACGTTTCATTAGTAGTAATTAAAAAAAACCAAAACAATATTGAAATATTGTTTAGCGTAATCACAGGTAGGAACGTTGTCCTGCGAAGAATTGTTTTGTGGTGGTTTTTGTCCTATTTTGTGGTGGTGAGTCTGGTTGTGTGGTGGTGTGTTTTGTTTACATAGTGCTCAAATATATACTTACAAGTAAATAATTGTGATAATTTGTATAGGATATTAAGTTCTTCATACTCAGAATTAGATGTATCAGATATACCATAAATAACGTTTTTGATTTTGTCCTGATGTTGTGGTGTTTATAGTGAAATATGTCCTGATTTTGTGTAGATTTGTCCTGATTTTGTGCACTAATAAAAGTATTTATGATTTTCAAATAATCCGACTTAAAATTCTGACAAGCATCCCAAGAGAATAAAATATGATAATTGTCACCAATTTTGAAGCAATCAATGTAATTTTGTAAAGAAATTTTATATTTCTATATGAAAAGAAACTTGTTTCCATTGATTTATTCACTTTTTACCTTTTTGGGGCCATTTAGGGCTTGCTTTATGGTGTGAGGTTCCTCATTGTGTTGAAGACCGTAC
>MJUU01053230.1:122252-134715 GCA_002080025.1 Modiolus philippinarum | reverse complement strand
AGATATGGTTGCTAGGCAGAATTCCAAAAAATAGTAGGTCTTTGAGAGTTTAAGGAAATTTACCATAATTAGAATCAAAGATTTTTGCAATCTGACTATTGAAAATCATCATTGAAACTATAAGGCATCAAAAAAGATATGGTTGCTAGGTAAAATTCCAAAAAGTAATTGGTCTTTGAGAGTTTCAGGAAATTTACCAAAATTAGAATCATTGATTCTTGCAACCTGACAGTTGAAATTCATCCTTATAACTCTAAATAATTGAAAAAGATATGGTTGCTAGGTAGAATTCCAAAAAATAATGGGTCTTTGAGATGTATTTTGAGATATCCAGTAATAAGCGAAATCTTCTGAAGTATTCACGTTTGGAAGCTGAAACTTTGTATGCAAGTTTGATTATATGCATCTCATTTACTGATGATAGCGGACTTTTGGTATGACCCCTGGGGGCATGCCCTTAAGGGGCCAAAAAATGTTAAACAATTAGTACTCATCAGAACGACTGTAACTCTATGTATAATTTCGATTTTGTGGTTTATATTTTCATGAGGAATCGATTTTTTCGTTTTTTGGACCCCCTAGAGGCCATGCCCTGAGGGGTCATACCAAAGTTCCGACACCCTCTGTGAAGTTGCTACATAATATGTGAGTCCATATCCGAGTTTCAACTTTCTAGCCCAAATGGCCTTGGAAATTTCTCCAATTATTGGATATCGCGAAAATTCGTTTTCGCCCATAATTTGCCCCTAGGGCGTTTGACCTAATTCCGAATCCTCAGTGCGCTACTTCTGATCATACTCTAGTATGGTGCCGAGTTTCAAATTTGTATCTCTTATAGTTCTAGAGCTATCGGGGAACATTACAAACGCACGTACGTACGTACATACGGACGGACTGCATTACATAATCCCCCGCTTTCGCTAAGCGGGGGATAAAAACCTTAAAAATGAACTCCACTTATTTTATCCATATAAAAGCATCGTCTCCGTGTCTTTGTCCCTTTCATTCAGAAGTCAATAACACTAAGGGGATCGGATTCAACACAGATGGACAATTTTGTTAACTTTGCATATATACACGGGGGTCAATTCCTTTATAGAGGTATATACAGACATGCCGCTGGAATGAGTGTGTTTTTTGCAGTTGTCAACTATATGAATGGGAAGGAATTTTTGAAATTATGTATATCAGTGGGTCGTAAATTAACCAAAATGTCCCGAATCTCTACTGGTTGCTGTAATTAATCAAGTATTTATCATGAACATTCCTGCTGTGAAAGTAGTGGCTTTCTTACTCCATAACTCAATTTAGTTACAAAGTTGGATTGGGTATTTTTGAAATTTACTATATGAATGGGTCGATATTATGTTGGGGGAACTATATGAAAGGGGGATTTTCGAAACGCAAGCGGCAGGCCTGTACCCAATTCCAGATGAAGTGACCCCCGAGCATGTTGATTTGTATGTATATTGCCTGTATATCAACTCTTTTTGGATGAAAGCAGTATAAAACGGTATTTCTAAAATTCTTTGTAGCTCTGCAATGTATATCTTGTAATGGTTTATTGTATTATTTTAAGTAACGCTTATACATGTACGTGTATATCGTTATATTAGTGTAGAGGCGATACTTTATAAGGTAAATAGTAAAGTACACATAAGGGATCGACCATTTCACTTGAAAAAAGGGGGGGTTATGGACTTTTTCTTCTAGACATTAAAGTTTTATTTATTTTTTACACGTGTGTTTGAAATAAGCATTATTTTTTTGGACAGAAAGCCTCCCTCAGAATATTTTTTTTTATCATTTTGGCAGCCAAATATTTTTTTCACATAAAATCAGCTCCCAAATATTTTTGGAAAAAAATACCCCTCCCCCTTTTTAAGTTAAATGGTCTGCCCCTAAATAAAAATAGGGTCTGTAAGTCTCGTCATGTGACAGCGTGATTTCACGATAAAATTGACATTCGAAAACGTTTGCCGCAAAAATATGACGTTTTTAGATTATGACGTTCACATTTTTTGTTTGAAACGTAATATGTTTTTGTTAAAAATGTAACTTCCGGGTACAATTTATGGTCCCGGAAGTTTCAAAATTGAACGAGATTTACTTACCCTATTATAAGCGTATGGCATTATTTATGAAAAGGGTTAAAAACTGTACACATGATTAGTATACCTGCAACGGGACATTGTAGATCTATGTCTGAGCAACCTCCAGCATGGCATGTCTGAAATAATCGGTAAAAATGTTAATTCACATGTTTGTCATTTAAAAACGGGCAACCCATGATCCATAAGGAATTTCTACTTCGTATTTCAAAACTCGATCTATCTTATCAAATACGGAACTTCTGAGTCGTGTTTAACCGGATTAAAGTTCTGATACTATACGAAAAAATCAATACACTGAGAGGGAATCACTTATTCAGCTCTGTTGAAGCGCTGTGGTATATATTTATTTCAAGAGGTCAATAATCCAGTCACTCCGTCGAACTCGTTTCCGCCTTCAATTACATGAGAGTTCCTATCTCGAAGTCCCGTATTACAAACAAGCAAATACAGTTTTAACACATAATGCCTTTGCGTATGTTTGAATCATTCAAATGCCAATGTCAGTGGGCAATTAGTCTGGATTCCACTGTAAACATCGTATTATTTATAACAATTCTTTATTCGGTGCTCTTATTTGTTGCTAAAGGGGAAAGACAGCGATTGTGTTCTATTGTCATGGAAGTACAAAATTATATTTATTACATTTTTTTTACATTTTACATTTTACATTCTGCAAAAATGTTTGGTTTGTTTGCCAATATCATCATGGAAATGATAAAGGAAAATATTGTAAAAGGGAAAATTTTCGCAAGGGTTTTATATTCGCTAATTTCGCGATTTGCACATATTCACGAAAATTTCCCTTTGCGCAAATTTGTTTTTATTATAAACGTAACGAAAGGTAAGTGAGAATTGCGAAAATAAAACCTTGCGAAAAGGTTTATGCATCAATCGGGAAAATTAAACAACGAGAAAATATCCCCTTTAAGAGTATGTCCATCAGATAAGATAGGGAGATATATTCTTTCCATAATTTCATTTCATACACTGTTGGAGCATTTTGACAAAATTTCATTCCGTTGTTGTTGTTTTGTCACATTCAAAATCAGATAATAATACCTCATGTTAAACCTACGAAAAGAACAGAGGAGTTCAGTTTCCCGCCATTATTTAGAAACACTCATAGCTAAAAAAAAATACATCGGTAACCTATCTTTTTAGCACAAGTTACGTCTTTGTCAATTTTCTAACAACGAATAATAAAAAAAAACAAAAACAAAACAAAAACAAACAAATAACCTCCCCCCCAAAAACAAACAAACAAAAAAAAAAAAAAAAAAAAAAAAAAAAAAAAAAAAAAAAAACATTCAATAAAATTCCTTGTTATTCTAAAATTGACGAGCGATCATCCTTTAAAGCTTTGAAAATGAGAAGGTCGGTTTAATGGGTGAAATATTACATTTCACACAGAGTGATTCAGTTATAAAACACCCTGGCCTTCCATAAAAGTAAACGCCAAGATCTAGAATTGCTGGTGATTTGATGGTGTTTACACTGAAATTTGTGACTGTCAATTTGTTTCTTTATAAATAACAACGGAAAATTTGCTGGTGTTAACACCAACATTTGCTGGTGTTAACAATGTGAAAAATGTCAGACTTGAATGTTTGGTAACTGAAAAACTGTGTGTACTGTACATCTGAAAGGTATATTTTTATGAATTTCTCTACGGGTATCATATTGATATTTTTAAGGATGTATCACAAATACCCCCTTTATTCCGTCCCATTCTGGTATTACTTATTGACTCATTTCGAGAACATCATTCCCCGTTTCAGTAGCTAAATGAGTTTGGGGAAGTGGTTGTAAGGAACAGTTGGCGTACCTACCGTTGA
Source organism: Modiolus philippinarum (assembly GCA_002080025.1). Classification (NCBI taxonomy): domain Eukaryota; kingdom Metazoa; phylum Mollusca; class Bivalvia; order Mytilida; family Modiolidae; genus Modiolus; species Modiolus philippinarum. Next base: position 130,766 of record MJUU01053230.1, on the reverse strand, counting down.
TCTGGTGAAATATTTTCCACCAACAGAGTGTACTGATAATCCTAATTCACTAACATATACAACGTATCCACCAAACTTGCCATTTATGTCACTTATAGTGTTTATTATTCCGTCGTTCATAGGATAGCTAGAAATATTGCAGATTTTTGACCCGGTGTTTATACTAACCCGGTCAACAGCTATATCAAAAGCATTATCACCGTTTATCTCCAGTTGATTATTTGTAGAACATGTACCAATTATGACACCATATATGTCATGCAGATTTATATCTGGGAGTACGTAGACGTTTTGTTGGTCGGTCACATACCCATCTAGTGGAGTCAGGTATACCATTGCTGGGTCACTATCAAATGACCAGAATATTTGACCAACAACGATTGGATAGTTGGATCTGATATAAAGAACCTCTGCCACCATGTTTTGTTTTATAACGTCACCATTATCTGCCGTAAAGTTTCGACAGACATGATTGTCGTGAATCAGGATTGATGAATTATCCGATGTTGCCATTACGACAATTCCACTGTGGTTAAATGGTCCAATCGATGTTAGGATGTATTCTGTACCAACATGGTTGACTGGTGGTGCTTGATCAATCATGAAACATTTGTCTGTTGTCAGTGTAGTGGTACTTATTAATTCTGGATAATCGCATCCGGTAAACACGGCTACGGGTTTATCACTGAAAATTTGCAAACCTGTCAAGTCGCCATAGTGACGGATTGTTATTACTTCATACTCAAATATGAATTTAATTTGAACTTTACCATTTACTACTGGATAACTTTGCAAATCTTTAAGATACAATCCGGTCGGAACAGCAAGCTGCAGCAACGTGGATGAATCGACACAAACAATGGAGATAAATGAGGCACAATAATCGTGCAAATACGGCGCAATTATGTTGTAATTTAAACCTAAGGAAGGAGTCGGAAATACTACGAACGATTCAATTGAGTATAATGTTTCTATGACAACGGTGACGGTAACATGAACATTATGATTTATTATTATTTGTATTCCATTTTCTTGGTATATATCTGTACTTTCGGAGAAAATGTCCTTTGGAAACAATACTTTCCTGAAACCATATGGTACCACATCAAAATAATAAGTGTAATTCGTTCTCGGCAGTGAAGCAAAACCTTCAGCTAACGAAGGATTGTCATTATTAATTATAGCATATGATTCTTGGTCATTGACGTTTTTAATCAATGGCGGACACACAAAGACAAAATGAGTCCCAAGTAGTGTTTCACTGGCCATAAAAGAGTCTAAAAATACAAAAATGAACATTATTTTTAAAAAAGCAGTAAAATGTCCAAGGAAGCGACATACCGAAATAAGGCCTGTAAGATTCGTTTAAGTTTTGAACTTTTGGGTTCATAAATTGAACTTGAACTTACCGTGAGTTTAGAGTGTTTTCTCTTTATTGAAGACCTCGTGGTGACTTCAAGATTAAGAACAAAATATTCTCAATTATACAATTTTTTGTAGGGATTTTGTCCAAAGTATTTTTTTCTCCATATCCCTTTACTAATGTAAATAAATCCGTTATTACCTGTTATTATTTTCATATATTTTTAGAGTCCCGTGATTAGTTCAGTTCTGGTCACATGATCTTGTATATTTCTTAAGAGTTGTCAATAAATCTAAGAATTGACTTTACGTTTTGACCTCTGCTAAAAATAGATCAGTTTTACATTATCATTAAATATATATAAGGGATAAAAGACGAATTGACTTTACGTATTGAGCTGAGACTAATAATAGATTATTAATTAAAAGTTTCTTTTATTTAATTGCAAAATTTCTGAAATATCATTGGTTTGTCTATTTCAAATATACAAAGTGACAGGCGTCTTTTCAGTTCCATGAATCTATTTGAAAATATGGATGAAAAAAATGAATAAGCCAACATATCATATAAAATTGAGACTTATTAACGTAAAATTACAAAGTCTCTATAAAAATGCGTAAATTTGGAAAATAATAAAAATATTATAGCCTATAATACTATACTACGTCCTCGGTCAATATATCTGTCTCATGTCAATAAATTCCTGCATTGACCTCATTAATAGGCTATAATTGTATAATATTGCAAGTTAACAGTGTTGAATTCAGAAGTCAACAGTAATGATTGATTTATGCCCATATATACATAATGGACATATAGCTAAAAAGTTATACCAATCAGATCATCGTTTTCAACTTCAGAAAGAAGTTCATTGCTAAAATGAATGGTTTGGTTGTTTACAGTTCAAATGTTTTGTCATTTCTACGATTGGAATAAGATGAACACTGTAGAATGTATGTTCTATTTTTTTTTCTATAGGATGTTGTGCTCTATTTTTCTATGTTACCAAATATACACAAATTTGAGTCAACCTTTTTCCAAAATTCAGTGAGCTACATTAGAAACAAGATTTTTCATTATTATATGCAATTTTCTGCAAGCAACGTTGAGTATTTAGGAGTTTTATTAAAATTTCTATTCAAGAAAAGCTTAATTCATATTTTCATTTATGGATTTGTATGTCTTTGAGTGGGAGATTATTCAAAAATTTCACATTTGATGGCAGTAATACATTGAGTTGTAGAAAGTGCTTCGAAAAGCTATTATAAAATGCCAAAAATAAATATGTTGTAGAAAGTCGAATGTTATTATACATTTAAAAAGACCGGATGCGTCTAATATAAAGAAAGCTAAAATGTCTTGTAGAAATTCGAAAGATTATTTACCTAAATTGAAACCGATAACACTTTGTTCGATCTCATTCCAAATTTCACATCATGTTGGCTCGCCATGGTCGCTCCAAACAGAAAATACAAATGTTTCGTAAAAAGACTTTTCAGACATTGGTTATTGAAATGAGTCGTTTTACCAGCCAAGATGAAGCGTCGTTTTCATTTCCCGCCAAATTTTGATAGTCCCTGAGGGTATTCACCAGCCAAGTAGTCAGTACTTCGACACTGACCCGAAAGCCGATTCTATTTGGAACCTTGCAATATGTAAATTTTTGTAAATTTTGTTGAAAACTAAGGAGTATCTCCTCAAACAAAGCTCTGTCCTTAACTGATTTTGGCTTTACATTAAGTTTTTAAACATCTTTGAGTTTATGGCCTTCCAAACATTGAGACATAAATTGTCGAAATGCGCATATACAGAAATTAAATTCACAGTAACTTCGGTATTTAGCTATTTCTTACCACTGGGTCGATGCCTCTGGTGGTGGACTGTTAGTCCCCGAGGGTATTCACTAAGCCAGTAGTCAGTACTTCGGTACTGACCCGAAAGCCGATTCTATTTGGAACCTTGCAATATGTAAAATTGAGTTTGTAAATTTTAGAGTATCTCCCTCGCGCAAAGCTCTGTCCGTAGCTGATTTTGGCTTTACATTTTGGTCATATTGGTTATTTTTCTCTATCAGTTTTTAAACATCTTTGAGTTCATGGTCTTCCAAACATTTAGGTTTTATTTGCACTGAAGAGACATAAATTGTCGAAATGCGCATATGCAGAAATTAAATTCACAGTAAGATCGGTATTTAGCTTTTTGAAACTCCTCTTAAAGCACTCTGACCTATGCATTTCTTAATATCATTTCATTGAGTCTACAATGCTTTATCAAAATACACAAAAATACCAAAGTTGCATACTAAAAATTTTATTTCGTAATGCTGTACACTTGTTTGAAGAGGTAAACTCTCATCAGCAGCATTGGAATCAAATAATATGGAAAGCTATAATCCAAAAGTAGTCTGAAAAATTGTACTTATTACCAAAAATATCGAAATAGGAGGCCAAATCCAGTATCAAGGACATAAACTTAGTGCCATACACAGAATGAAGCCTCAATATTTTAAAGGGTTATAATTTTGATAAAGAACGGTAAATTTTCATGAAACGCAAAGTAATTTTTTCATGTCAGACAAGTCAAAATATGTTGAAAAAACAACCTTAGGAGTGAGCCTCCTTAATGTACGATTTGAATTCTTATAAGGTACTTAATGTTGACACTTACCTGAATATAGATAGATAAGTAGACAATACTTGATTATTCCAAACATGCTTCTCCGAGCCAACCTAGACTGATATAGACTGTATATTACAAGAATTCACTGAAAGCTTTGTAATTGATTCTGTGACATTATTTTGCAAAGAGAATATTTCTACAATACATGTACATTAATACTAAGAAAAATATTATTATTTCTACCATAATTGGAATCAATATTTGAGTGACGGAGGCTAGAAAATATAGAAAATGATAAATTATATAATTATATTTAAAATTGGTAATCGAACGCAGTAAAAAAACAAGGCAGTCGGAGGAAAGAAAGTCGAAATTCACCCCGAGGAATAACATCGCAATACAGATTTTAATGTTACATTTTCTGGTGGTTAAGTAAATATTGATTTTATTGCTCAAATTGAGATTGGACACAATCAAAATCCAGCCAATGATTTTTTTTCTCTCATATATCACAATGCAATACTACGGAAGCCCATATAGAACCTATCAAAAATATTTTTGAATTCGTTATAACAATTTTTTGAATTTGTTATTACGAATTTAATTCGTTAGAACAGATTCAAGAATTCGTTATAACAAATTCGAGAATCCGTTATAACGAATTGTAGAATTCCTTATAACAAATTCTAAACAAAACAGATTGAAAACACTGAAATCACAAATTTCTGAATTCTGAATTCGTTATAACAAATTTTGAAATCTGTGATATCAAATTGTAAAATCTGTTCTTACGAATTCATAAAGTTGTAATCTATGGCAAGCAAGAGTCACAAAAAATTGAGAAAACTGGTGTCTCATCGAGATATGGAGTTTCTCTCTGTGTCGAAATACCCATCATTTCTGGCTATTCCTTCATGTAAGAGATCATGAAAATGACAAGTGCAGAATTTAAGAGTAAAAATGCGTAGAACTGCAGAGAATCAAAGAGAATCTCTTGGCAAGTTGATATAGTAGGACGAAACTCTGCGAAGAATTGCGGAAAATCTCCCATGCAGTCTAATACAAAGGTTTCTCAGTAGAGAATGGCGAAGAATCTTTCAGTAGTCGAATACTTAAGAAAAGCTTTATGGTGAATTGCAGACAATGCCATGCAGTTTATTATTAAAGAAAATCTTTGTGAAGATTGTGGAAAATCTTTCAGTAGTCTAATACTTAGGAAAAAGTTTGATGAAAATTGCGGAGAATCTTTCAGTAGTCTTCTACTAAGGAAGTAGTTTGCGTAGAATTGCGCAGAATCTGTCAGTAGTCTAATACTTAGGAAAAAAGTCTGTGGAGAATTGCGGAGAATCTCTAAGTAGCCTTATTCTTAGGAAAAATGGCGGAGAATTGTGAACAAACTTTCAGTAGTTATACTTAGGGAAAAGATGACGGAAAATTGCGGAGAATCTTTCAGTAGTCTAGGCTTAGGAAAAAGATTGCGGAGAATTGCAAAGAATCTTTTAGTAGTCTTATAGTTAGGAAAAAGTTTGCGGAGAATTGCTGAGAATCTTTCAGTAGTCAAAGACTTAGGAAATAGTTTGGAGAGAATCTTCCAGAGAATTGAGGAGAATCTTTCGGTAGTCTAATACTTACATGTAGGAAAAAGTTTGTGGAGAATTGCAGGGAATCTTTCAGTAGTCTTCTACTTAGGAAAAAGTTTGCGGAGAATCTTTCGGAATTCCAATACTTAGGAAAAAATTTGTAGAGAATTGCGGAGAATCTTTCAGTAGTTAAAGACTTAGGAAACAGTTCGTGGAGAATTGCGCAGAATCTTTCAGCAGTCTAATACTTACGAAAAAGATTGCGGAGAATCTTTTAGTAGTCTTCTACTAAGGAAAAAGTTTGCGGAGAATTAAGGAGAATCTTGCTGTAGTCTGATATTTATTAAAAACTTTGCGGAGAATTGCAGAGAATCTTTCAGTTGTCTTATACTTAGGAAAAGTATTGCGGAAAATTGCGGAGAATCCTTCAGTCTTGCAGAGAATTAGGGAAATCTTCTTAGCAGTCTAAACTTAGCGGATAATCTTTCAGGAGTCAAATATAGGAAAAAGTATGCAGATAATTGCGGATAATCTCCCAAGCAGTCTAATACTTTGGGAAAAGTCAGCAGGGAACTGCGGAAAATCTTCCAAGCAGTCTGATACTTAGGCGAAAGATCAACTGAGAATTTCGTAGAATCTTTCAGTAGTCTAGTATTTAGAAAAAAGTTTACAAAGAATTGCAGAAAATCTTTCAGTAGTTTTCTATTGGGAAAAAATTAGCAGAGAATTGAGGAGAATCTTTCAGTAGTCTAATACTTAGGAAAAAATTTGCGGACAATTGCGGAGATTTTCTGTAGTTTAATACTTTGGAAAAAATTGCGGACAACTGCGGAAATTCTTTCAGTAGTCTAATACTCATAAAAAAGTTTGCGAAGAATTGCGGAGATTCTTTCAGTCCTCTACTACCTGAGAAAAAGTTTTCGGAGAATGGCGGAGATTCTGTCATCTGTCTAATACCCGCAATATTAAAAATGGTAATCTTTTAACGGATGAGATAGCTAAGGCTAACGAGTTCAACGATTTTTTTGTACTTCCAACCGAGTTGGATGATTCCAATTCACATATTCCTATTCCGACAGAAAATGGAAATGAGATCAGTACTATCCTGTTAAATGATTCCGAGGATGTCTTGGAGATTCTTGATACTGGAAAGGCTTCCGGTCAAGATCTTGTAAGTCCAAGACTCTTAAAAACGGCTTCCACTGAGCTTAAAACCCGTTTTAAAGCTTTTTAATTTGTCACTTAGTAAATCGTTCTTCCCTTCTACATGGAAGAGAGCAAATGTAACTCCTGTCTTTAAAAACGGCAATGCCAGTGAAGTAAAAAACTATCAACCTATTTCATTACTTTGCATTATATCTAAGTATATGGAGCGTTGTATTTACAAACATGTCCATAACTTTTTATTTGAAAATAAAATTATAACTCGACACTAATCCGGATTTACACAGGGCGACTCAGCGATTAACCAATTAATTGACATCTCAAATTCTGTCGGCAAGGCGTTGGACGATGGCAAAGGAATAAGGGTCGTTTTCTGTGACATTTCCAAAGCCTTCGACCGGGTTTGGCATAGAGGTCTGTTATTTAAATTAAAACAGTACGGTATTACAGGACGCCTTCTTGATTGGTTTAATAGTTATCTAAGTGTTGTGCTTAACGGATATTTTTCTGGATGGAAACCGGTGAAGGCTGGTGTTCCACAGGGACCAATACTTGGTCCTCTTTTGTTTATCTTATTTATTAATGATATCGTCGACGAGATCAATGCGTGTATTAAGTCATTTGCAGACGACACAAGTCTTTATGTAATCGTAGATACTCTGGAACACGCGGCAGATATTTTAAACAATGATACTGAAAAAATTTATCGATTGGCTTCTCGCTGGCTTGTTAGATTTAATCCTAAAAAAAACCGAAACAATGTTGGTGTCACGTAAAACATTCGAAAAGTGCATCCTCCTTTACACATGAATAACTTTAATCTAAAAGAAGTACTTTGCCACAAACACCTTGGTTTATTCTTTTCTGATGACGGGTCATGGCACCAACATATTGACCATGTCGTTAAGAAGGCATTCTCTCGAGTCAATGCCTTGCGACGCGTTCGTACAATACTCGATAGATTTACTGAAAAAATGCATTTCTCCTTCATTAGACCAATCTTAGAATACGGTGACATTGTATGGGATAGTGGGACTCAGATACTTTGAGAGTGTTCAGATAGAAGCAATGAGAATCGTGACCGGTGGAATAAAATGAACTTCACTCGATAAACTATATGAAGAGATGGGATGCATTATCTGATCGTAGAAAAAACATAAACTCATTATGTTGTATAAAATGGTGAATAGGGAAACCCAAGAGTATTTGTGTAAATTACTTCCTAATACTAGGTCCAACCTTCATCACCATTTTATACGTCAGTCAAATAATATAACCGAAATTCGTACTAGAACGTCCTTATATTCAAATTACTTCTTGCCGTCAGCAATTAAGCTGTGGAATAACCTGCCGGCAAATACTCGAAATTCATCTTCACTAAATATTTTTAAAGCACGTCTAAATGTTCGTTCTGACAAATGTCCGTCATACTATAACGCGGGTAGTAGAATTGGTCAAATCTTACACGCCAGGCTGCGCGTGAATAGCAGTTCATTGAATGAGCACCTGTTCAGGCGAAATCTGGTCGACAGTCCTAATTGTTCATGTGGTCACCCAGAAACCAACAATCATTTCTTACTCCATTGTCATAAATACTCAAATCTTCGTCAAACAACAATTTTTACTTTGAGTTTCCAAGTGCAACCTAATTTAAAACTACTCCTTTTTGGATCCGATGCTCTGACCCTAGAACAAAATACAGAACTGTTTCTGAAGGTGCAATCTTTTATTCTAAAAAGTAAACGTTTTGTGGATGCGTAGAAATTTATTTCAAACAGCTTTCATCAA
>MJUU01053230.1:14707-93457 GCA_002080025.1 Modiolus philippinarum | reverse complement strand
GAACTTTCTTTCTCTCGATGTAGATATTTAACAAATTGACAGTTGTTCGATAATTTATAAACATTTGCATTTATCTTCTTTTGCAAAATGCATTGATTCAGAGACATATAAAACGCTGTGTAATATATGTCAAATATCTAAAAATAGACATCTCTTTCCTATACTTTATTGTTAAATTTTGTCAATGAACTCTGAATTTTCTCAAACATACGCTGGCTTTATATAAAAACCATTTGATTTGTTATTATGTAGACTAGCATAGAGAGTTGTTGTTTTCATTTTAATTCTGTTTTAAATACGTTATACTCTGATTGGTTATATTTTAATAATTTTCATACGAAACTAAAACTTTCCAATTTGTGATCACGTGCCCCTCCGTGAACTCACAAATATAGTCGTCGCAAGGTCAATTTTAAAATTCTAACGTGCATATGTAATAAACCTAGAAAGATAAAACCCGGTATATAACAACATATTAGGCTAACCATATAATACTATCAAGTAAAAGTCTGTTTTACAAATATTACATCTCGGACAACAGGGTCTTGCCAAACAATTAAAACATACGAATATAGAAATCTTTTATCATGTATACAATCATGAGCAAACTATGATTATACTTGACGTGATACAATAGATGATTTACATGACGACAGGTATCAAACTGTTTTCAAACCAGGATAAATGAAAAGAAACAAAGTACATGTAAACATGCATAATAGAAACATCAAACATGGAGAACATACTTCAAGTTATATAGTGTACTGACTGACTCTATGCGCTATATTTTAAGATATTTAGAACAATGTAATTGAAACATAGTGAAGAAATTTTTGAGAAATATAAATCGATACATAAAACCAGAAGATGATATATAATAATTGTATTTTGAAAATGATTTTAGCAGGAGGAATTAACTTCAATAAAATCAGAATGAATATTAACTACGATCTGTGACAGTTTCAACATTTTCAATTCAATAAGTCAGCTAGGAAGTTCAATGCCTTTTTATGTGTTTTTCAGATGAAGCATTTCAATACACAGCATGTAGTGTTGTTTCATTACAATACCAGCGGATGTGATGACTAAAGACCACTGCGGTCCATCAACCTGCTTAAATGAACTGGAAGAAATTATCCTTTTTATATTTATCTAGTTCAAATAAGATAGTAGAAAAAGATTAAACAGAATTATTTCTAGATCTGGGACGATAAAAGCATTAAAAATCAAGAAAAAATATTTCCGCTAACAACACTATTTTACAGATGGAAAAGTTTTATGGAAGAGACAATAACATGAACCCTTCTGACTGGTATACACTACTTTATGAAGGCTAAATTTGAATAGTATAGAGATAAACTTGATGAACCGATGGCAGTAGAATACCGAAGGAACAAAGGAGGGGTAATTAAAAAAATCGTCCAAAGACATATATTTTGGCGGTCATCTTGGAAATGGTATAAATTTTGATTTTTTCCCACATACATTCCTGCTGCTCAATTTATTGAACATTGATATAAAATTAAAAAAAAAGTGCTAGTTGTTCAAAGCAGTTCCTGCGATATCCTCATTTTTTTTAAATGTGAAATGGCCGCCATTTTGAAAATTGTAAACATACAGCATACAACTTCAGATGGTGGCCCAACTTTGTGCAAGTTTTAAATTATATTCAGCCGCTCTTAAATAATCGATCGGACAAGAATTATTGGAAGCGGAAGAAATATAATAATAATCAGAAGAAACGTAGAATAACAATACGTCACCCCGACGCTGTCTCGGGTGACATATTAAGAGTGCATTTCTTTCTGCCAGTAATTTTGTCAACGATGAGCGTCGTTTAGTAAACGTTAAACTGGTAGAATGAAATGCATCGTTTAATAACCTTCTAAGAGCTGTAGTTAAGAGATAAAAATAATTGTACACATACCAGGAGTGCATTTCTTTCTACCCTAAACGATGTAATCGACTACGCGCGTAGTCGTTTAATTCATTTCTTTCTGCCATTTTAGAGTCAATGCTGACATCGTTGAGGTAAACGATGTAAACGCAAAATAGTCGCGTAGTCGTTGAATGTTTTGATTTTAGATTGTAAACAACATATTTCTTTCTGCATCTGTCGTTTAATTTCCCATTTTCAAAGGAAACGAGGTGATTACCTGGTATGTGTACAATTATTTTTATCTCTTAACTACAGCTCTTAGAAGGTTATTAAACGATGCATTTCATTCTACCAGTTTAACGTTTACTTAACGACGCTCATCGTTGACAAAATTACTGGCAGAAAGAAATGCACTCCAGGTAATCACCTCGTTTCCTTTGAAAATGGGAAATTAAACGACAGATGCAGAAAGAAATGTGTCGTTTACAATCTAAAATCAAAACATTCAACGACTACGCGACTATTTTGCGTTAACATCGTTTACCTCAACGATGTCAGCGTTGACTCTAAAATGGCAGAAAGAAATGAATTAAACGACTACGCGCGTAGTCGATTACATCGTTTAGGGNGGGGGGGGCTATGGTCAAATTTTAAAAAAGGCAGGACGGTTACCTATAGCAAAAAAAAGATCCAGGATGAAAAATTTTACCATAGACCCCCCCCCCCTTGAAATCAAATGGTTGCTCCCTTAGGGTAGAAAGAGATGCACTCTAAGTATGTTAATAAAAAGAAAGTATGTTATTGAAATGAACTCTGCTTTATGACACCAATACACAAAGAAGCATTTTAATCTGTTTATTACCGTATCAAAGGTACACAACCTAATGCATGGGGTACTGTTCAATGGCGAACCTATTGCAGAACAACTTTTAATCATGGGACAAATTATTAACGGAATGTGTTGATTTCATCAAAGACATTTCAGTCAAGTCCTTTTTATGAGTTATCACATCTCAAAGATTAGGATGTCATCGCAATGCCGGAATTTCTCATTGATAACATGCTACTTAAGCAAGGGTATGTTACAAAAAACTTCAAGTCATCAATACAGTTTTACGGTCGATATCACGATCTTGTGGATCGCTATGGGATATCTGTTTCCCAGATGACAACAGATCTTTACCTCTATAACTAAAGTTTGTTTTTCCTCTATCGGATTCAACTTAACTACCGGAGTTAACATTTTCAACACGGCAGGTGTCTTATAAGAAGCAGGAGATGCTAACTCTACCGGTACACCTGATCTCACCCATGGTTTTTTATTGGGTCCGTGTTGTTCATCTGTATGTGTGTCTTCATTTTTCTTTTTTGTCCCGTACTCAAGTGGTGTCCTTGTTTCTTAGTGTGTCTGATTTTGCCATTGTCTATGGATTGTTCGTTCTTTTGACTAAGGTTCGGTTCTCACTTACTATATTTAAAGGACGAATATTCCAGGAGAAAATAGAGATATCCATGGATACTAATTGTTCGCCACTTTTAGCCGATTTTTTTTATCTTTATTCGTATGAAGCCAGGTTCATACTAGGGTAAGTTAAAAAAGACAATAAGCTATCCAAGTCCTTTTATTTTATTTCTTTGTATACTTTGATCTTGCATTGAACAATCCTTAATGGGGGTAATAACAAAATTACCGAACAGAATTGTCAAGAGCCAAAGTTCCACAGGCAGATAGACAAAGCACGTGCAAAACTACCGTAAAAATTGTCAACCACAATGGCAAATGTTGGATAAAACCGGTTTTATAGCGGGCCTACCATCCGCTTACACTGTGGTAGTCTCTGGTATCAACTCAACAGTAATACTTTTTTAAGGTCGTAGACGTGAAAATAATGTTCATCTCAGGACTAAGTAAAAAAGAATCAAATTTTTCCACAAGATACTGATATCTATTAAAGAACTCCTTTCATGATTTTATGGGACGAAATTTTTTGAAGCCTTGATTCATAAAGCGGTCACCAAGAGAACTATGTCTAATGAGAAAGTCTGTATAGTTTGTGATAGCTCTCAAGTAACCAATCAACTATGCAACAAACCATCCGTAAGCAGTAGGAGTTGCAAGCAAAATGTATAAAAGAATTTTTTTGGCCAGCAACGGTGATTAATTCTCAGCCATATAAGCCTTTCATTTTCTTTAATCTTATGCAACCAGGTTATTACAATGGCTTATTCTGACAAAAGAAAATTAACGTGTTTTAATTACAAATTTCGTTATACTGATGATGTTTTTTCACTGAACAATCTTCAGTTTTAGTGATACTTAATCTGATGTACTCAAATAAACTCAAAATTGAATAGACTGCAGAATTTTACCAGTACCTTCACCCTTATTATGAAATCTGAAGAAAGCGTAATGACTTCGACTTTTAAACTGAACTTGAGAGACATTTCACAACTAATTCGATAAAATTTCCTTTCATTTATGTTTCTTTTAATTTTAACCATTAACATAATAAAGTAAATTTTGTTTTTAAAATCAACTTTAACACTGTAAAATACCAGATATGTTATGAGATCAACTGATATTTCACCGTGTTAAACAAGAAGTCCTTTACATCAACAGATACGCCAACTACTGTGCTAAGGGAGCCTATTCAAAAATTTATGTTTGTTGTAAGGCAACTACATTTGTTATATTGCGAATATTCGTGAATATGTATTTTGGTAACAATGTTTAAATTTGTAGGATTGTGTAAAATGCGTTAAGGTTTCTAATCCTTATTTGAAAGTAATTACATGGTTAATCAATCCTTTCGTTTTATAATAACTAACTCAATAAATAAGTTACTGTAAATTTAGTCAAAATGTCGTGATTGCCAAAGCTGGTTTCATATGCTGATGTGTACTTTTCCCAAATATAGTTTTATCATCCCGTCATTATCTAACTCTGGGGTTTATATTAACGGACATACAAATGTAGTGTTAGCTCTTTAAAAAGAAAAAAGTTCGAAGTTTTATCTCTTTAAGGTATGTAGAAATTATAATTGTATAGTTGTATTAAAAGCACTCAAGCAATTCTAAAATCTTCTATCGCCTTAATTTTATGTCAAACTCTTATGTACATAACTCCATTTAAATTAAAAGAATCCAAAATGTGAATTAACAATAACAGGATGTGGAGCAAATGCACGTGAGACAACCTCTTCAAATACATGGTTAAACTGAGCAATGGAACTACCCCTTATGACCTTTGCTGAAATTGCAATGGTGTGGTACGAATCTGGAATGGTGTTGTGCTGTAACGCTGACTATGATACCAAGATAATATAATCTGGATAAACGAATTATAAGGCCGAAGGCACCAAAATACTACCTACCTTTTTGAACAAATCAAAGAAGCATTCATGTGGTCTGTATAAAGTTATCAAGTAACAAACAACTGAGGTACATGTCCTTCTTCAGAAAGATATAGGATTCAAAATTGTTGCTTCAGTTAACTTGTTGACTAATTGGACATATTCGTTGATTCGACTATCTAGTTTTCATTTAAGTATTGCAGCAAGGCAAACGCATACATCACGGGTTCCCATTGTTATTTATGTTTGTCTCCATATGGGTTTTTTCTGATGCAGTTCGGTAGTGAATTGTGGCATAGAATAAATAAATAATCTTTGTTTCAAGAGGATAAGCCCATTAGCCGAAACTAATCTTCCTGGGGGTTCTCAAATACAAGCATAAATCATAAAATTACATATAATATATACAAACAGTTTGCCATATAAGGTGTATAAAACAATTCAATTGTATTTGATTAAGATTCATCTATACTTATTCTAGTATTTTGCAATTTATTACAATTTAAAAAGTAGGCATAGCATTTTTCTCTAGACTGTTTAATTGATTTGCAACTTTCAAATCATATGGTAAGCTGTTCCAAATTTGTGAGCCAGAATACAAAAAGGTTTTTTTCAAAGAATTTGTATTTGGTTTTGGTAAAGTTAACATGCTGTTACTTTTGGAACGTAAACTATAAGAAATGTTATCAACAAATTGAAAAGTATCTTGCAAACACGACGGCACCATATTATTTAATGACTTATATACAAGAATAGCCTTTTGATAACAAATTCTCTTTTCAATATCTAACCATTTTAAAGAATTAAAGAGTAGAGACGAAGGCGTCATTAAATCAGCTTCTAATATAACTCTTGCTGATTTTTTAAGAAGTCTATTGAGCTTTTCAATCCCATTTGTATTACAATTTTCCCATACTGTACAACAATACTCAAAATGAGGTAATATATGGGAGTTAAAATATATAATTCGTACATGCATCGGCAAAAATTTACGATTTTTTTAAGCAAATTAATTCTATTTGATACTGTCCTAGATACTTTATTAATTTGATGTGATTGTAGCTTTCGGCTGTTGAATGTGTTTGCTGTTATCACCTGTTAGTAATCGTTCAGTTACAAATTACATTGCCTCCTTAATTATCAAGATAACACATTTTCTCATAGTGACAGAATATATACAGACATGTCTTTTTGTCTTATTTGTGTTTTTCATGTTTTTTCCCTGGTAGATTGTAGCATTTAAGGATGTATTCTCCTGGGCCCATGTCATCGAAGGTGTCTTAGGACTAGGACATGTCCTAAGACCGTCTTATGACAAATCTTAGTCCTATAAGTGGGGTCATCGAACATCTCCTAACTTAGGATACATCTCAAATTTTATCCTAACTTTAGGACTGCTATGGAAGTGTCTTAAGTCTGTCTTAACTTATAGAATTGACCAAATTATTTGTTCTTCTCCATGGAAATCATACTTTATTGGTTCCAATTAATAAAACATACCTATTTTTGCATTTTACGGTGCAAATATACTACGTTCAATGATTTTTATTCATCATATACAATCATGTACAAATGTACATTGTGTAACAATAGCGCACGAGATTTTCTTTTTGTCATTGTTCATTATATCGGATATTGACAGTTTAAAATAAGAATGTCGATTTCGATAAAAAGTATTAGATTAAAGTGTTTAAAACCAAAAACAAAACCACGTATATCTATTAGATAGTGTATGCTGTCAAGACGTAATTGTATAGAGGCCTTCACAACAGGAAATCGTATGAATTAATACGGTCTGTCAGTTAAATTTGGAATCTTGCAGTGCAATATTAAATTATTATTTAGAAAAAAATGTTTACTATTAAGGAGCATTCTCTATTGCATATCTCTGTCCTTAAATATGTATATTCTCTATCAGATTCTACAAAGTTTCAGTTTTTTGTCTTCCAAATGTTTTGTTTTGAACTGCACTGAAGAGACATGACTTGTCGAAATGGCCCTATACAGAGTCTAAATTTGCAGCAACTTTGAATTTTGTATTAATTACCAATGGTCCTATGCCTTTGCTGGTGGTCTGTTAGTCCCCAAAGTCATTCATCATCTCTATAGTGAGTACTTCGGAGCAGCCTTAAAAACCGATTTTATCTGAGTAAAAAAAACTAAGTATTATCTCCCTCTTTCATAGCTCTTTCTATATCAGGATCTTACAAAAGATTATTTTATGGTCATCAAAATGCTTCGCGCCGAAGAATAAGCAATTAAGGGATATGAATATGGATTGTAGAAGTGGTCATATACAGGAAGTAAAATACTAACTTCGGTATTTCTTGCTTTCTTTCTTTCAGATCACTGGAACGCCCCTCTTTATCTTTCATCATTTAACATAATACCCCACAAATAAAACGGCGCAAATTAATTGATTGGCAACAGAAGTTCAGTTGAATATGTCTTTAAGATGAAGAACATCAATTAAAGCTTCGTTCCGTTGCTTTGTTTCATGTGTATTAACTCTATGTCCTTTCATTGTTGATTGAAAGCAAAGATGACCAAAAAAAGTCAAAGATAAATTGAGATTTTCGGACAATAGTCGTGATTTTTGTGGGTATTTCCTGTTTTCTTCTTTTTTTACAATTTAGCTTTCAGATTTATACTGCTAATAGAGCTAATACTGCTATTGTGACATACTATGTACTGACCTGTTTATGCGAATGATATCTGCTTTTTTACCTTTATAACAAAGCAAACCCGATATATCTAGGTGATAGTATTTTAAGAAACCCTCAAACATCTACTTATAAACGAGTACCAAGTAAAAAGGAAAGCGAAGGAAATTTCAAAATAAATTAATGCGAAAAACAACAAACATCATGGCAATTTATACGACAACCTTGCACAGACAAAAAATTTGTACTGACTTTTACACTGGGACATAATAAATTGTGTCAAATAAGTAAATACATAGCCTATTTGAAATCAATGCAACGCCTCTCTGTGTATTTCGCTGTTTTACAAAGTTCCCCCACAAGATCTAATGGTGCAGATTACTTGATGACATGAAAGCAAAGATGACACAAGACTTAAATTTACGCGAGAGGTAGCACCAGTTATGCGGCTTTTCTCGTTAGGCATATTTATCTCCGTGACCGCCTTAATAATCAAGGTTTCTAAAATATCGTCTCATGCGATCATTAAAAATTTTAACTCCCTGTCAGAACTATGACTCACGATTCATTTTTACTGAGCACCAGGGTGAACATTCCTTTTCACTGTCTTCGACCTTTCAAAAGCAATTACTGTTGAGTTGCTACGGACACTACCGCAATGGAGTGGGAGGTTTGGCCGGGTATAAAACCAGTCATACCCACAATCTAAATGCCAAAACCAAGTCAGGACGATTTTTTCAGGCTATGCAAGTGCTTTGTCAGTTTCAGGTCTTGAACATTCTGTTCAGTAATTTTGTTATAACCCTTATTTAAGACCAGTATGGATATATGTGAAGGAAAGTTTGAGCTTTTATCAGTGTTAAATATCTTAAATGATAGCAAAAAATCTAACACCAGTGGAACAAAACAATTGCGATTATATAATACTAGTATATGAAAAAACATAAAGCGTAAATATACCAAATAATAAATTAGGTTGGTAAGAGTTGAGTCTTTTTCAGTGAAATTGATCTAGAAATATAAATGAAACTATTTATTTCCAATAAATGTAAATACTCCATAAGAATGTTTTATTTACAGGGATAAGGCCTCTTATGGTCCGTTTTATGTGGTGCTGATCTAGCTTGTTTATTGCATTTACCCCAAAGGTAACATGTTAGACTCTGTATCTATAGGACGGTGCAAATGACACGTGGAAATTTTCGGAACTTTTACGAATTTCGCAAACAAGTTTTTTGTTAGGTTTTGTGGGTAAAGTTTTGCTTGCATGCCATTTTTTCTCGTATGTTTTAATACTTCTTTCCCATGAAAATATTGCTGAAATATTTGTTTGTATGTTAAATATCGACGTTAATCAAAACCATGAAATAATTAAAGACAACTTTTTGGTTTCCACTCCACGTTTAACGTCGTTTATTTGTTTTTCTACAAAACGTTCAGATGTGCAAGCTTTTCATCTATAGTCCATCTAACAGATACAGTATACGTCTTTACTTGATGCCTTCGAAGATTTTGCCATGTATCAACATGATTAGTCTATAATGGCACCAACTTGTAGTATTATCAGGCATAGTTGATATCGAATTTTGAATTAAAAGTCTGTCTTGGGACGATTTGCCAAGTATTCTTTAACTCCAGGCGATGACGCAACTTTCTCTCTCAAAGCCTTGATTCCTTTAAAGTCTTTATCTAGCATATCGGGAGTTTCTTCCAGGCTTTTCTGTAATGCTTCATGAAGAATCAGATCTGCTGCAGTGAGCTGTAAAAATACCAATGCGTTACATGTAAATAGGCAAAATGATAAAATGATACGTGAAAACATGTAAAGTCTGTCGACACAGGACTTCCAAGTAATTCTCTCGGAAAAGTTTTTTTATTGCATAAAACATAAAAAAAATACATACGGAATGGTGAGACACGAAAGGCTTAGCAAATAATAATTAGCTAGGAAGTGAACGTGATCAAATCTATTTTATTCATTTGTTTTTAATTAGTTTAGATCAAGGGAGCTTATACAATAATGGACGTATGTAATTGTACCAATCAAGTTATTTATGTGCAGTGGCGTGCTTCCATTTGGAAATATCTAAGAATATTCTCATTAATTGAGATTGTAAGGCGCGAATTCAGTCCAAGTGGACTATAAAAAGCCATTGTTTCCGTCTTGAAGATAGATCCCGAAAACTTTACAACTGAAGGGTAAAAAGAGATCTTTTTATTGAAGTCCAAGTCAGCGATGATATAAAAAGAATGCTCTTAGCATTAATAAGCAAATGTTACAGCAACAATTCGAATAATACACTTTATTCATTTCTGTTGATCAATATCAATTTTATTTGGATTGTGCACAGAAGGCTTACTTTAATAACAAATGTTAAAAACAAATTACTGAAGTAACTGTAAATTTACTGTCTGCATATGACTATTTCGACAACTAATGTCTCATCAGTGCAGATAAAATTTGATTAAAAAAATTAATACGTTTGTGCAATTAATGAAAACGGCAAGTGGCAATTAACACTCTTTCACGTTTTGGTTTTGAAAATGCAAAATTTTCGACTCAACATGTCTTCGACAGACGGGTATCTGTGGTATGTTAGAATATATCGATATTTTTTTAACTTGATGATCTCTACTGGGAAAGTCAAAATAAAATCACTTATTTATCATAATTGTTTTTTGCCATTTTCACGGGGTACTCGGAATAAACATCAAATTCTGTGTGAACCCGACCTGGTACAAAATCGAACTCAATCCTACTGGAAGAAGTATGTGGCCCCTGATAAAGATTTTTTGTGAATACTTCAGTCCGATTGGTCAAATTGATTACCATCACATTGAATATTTAACACTAGAAACCGTCGGTTTTGTCGAGGTTGTTCGGGTCTTAATGGCGCAAAATTATTAACCAATTAAAATTCAGTTCACAAAATGATTTTGCTTTTTGGCACGATATAATGATTTTGGTTTCGTATAGTGATGCAAGTGAGAACCGAACCGTCAGTCCAAAACAAACAATACTTATACTTACACTTTTTCCAACGATGAAACCATCTTTACTTCCATTGTCTTTAATCATCTTTTCCAAAAATGTCAAAATCTTTGGAAATGTTTCCTCTTTCACTGTCTTCATGAGTTCTGCCTACGAAAGGAAATGTTTTTGCCACGCTTAATGGGTGATGTTAGAGATGACAAAGTAATGAGAGTAAAAACAGCATATGCGACTTCAATAAAAGAAACGACAACAAACAGTGCAGTTAAATGATAAATTGGTAATTTTAATACGATTGTCTCTATATATTGTCTTAAGGTATACATATATGATCATATATGATAAGAAAAATGATGAAATCGACTGGACTGAGAATTGAACAAAAGAAGTGACAAAACTGGATTCTTTCGGTAATCAAAGAGCTGGAATGTTCGCTTAAATGCAGAGACCTTGGCATTTAGGTAAGGATAGAAACTCACATTCGATCGTTTGAAAAGAAAACGCCAGGGGCATTTTTATGTAACTGGGTGTTGGTTATCCTCACTACTTCGAGTGGTGACAAATGTTCGTGTCAAGTTCATTTTATTACTTAAATATATTTTGTTTGTATGTGTATGTACAAGTGTTGCCTCCAAAGGTGTATATTTCAGCAATTGATTACACATATTTGAATATTCAGTGGGACAAATATACAATTAATGTCTGCTGTTAAGGGAAACATTCAGATTTGTCAACCCAAGGAGGGTTGACAAATTTGGGTGTTTCATGTCAACAGTGGCCATTATTGTTTTATTATATTTTAAGTTCGTTTAAATAATTCCACATCAAGAGGTCGTTCTCTCAAGAAATTGGAGACTGATCTATTCTTGTAGTTCTTTTTAGGATAACAAAATTATTTCCTCCTGTGACTTCATATCTGGGTTGTTCCGTGGGAAGCAATGTAACCTGAATAATTCAGGCCCTCTTCAAATCCGGTTCTCTCTATTTTCGAGGGCCTGAAATCCCAATGATCATTTGACGCGTCAGTACCTTCTCATTGAGTGGGGCCAATCAGCGTTCCTCTTTCATCCGACACTGTGCAGGTGCAACTTCCGTTGTTAACAATTGTCAACAAATAAACGAACGACAAGAAAATTTGAGAATTGGGACAAGTTTTTTCCAAAAGGAGTGATTGAAAGGAACGATTACACAACGGCGGGATTATAAAGATTAGTAACATTTTTTTCTTTAATATATGAAAATAAAACTTTTGGTTTGAAACGTCATACAATCAACGTTCTTTTTTCACTCACATTTTGGAGACATTACCAATGATGCACTGTGATGATGGCGCGTTTCACAAGCCAATGGATTCAGGCGTTAATAGAGCGATCGAAGTGAAACGAAATATAACGACTCGATTATTTGGGTTAGGAACAATAGTGTTGTGGTGTCATATCGAGGTCTTTTTCCAAAACATCTCAATATTTCTAGGTCACACGATTGCCTTCATTAAAACTGATAATCTTACGACAGAGTTTTATAAAGATAACTTTGCAATACAATAAATATCATGTCTGCCGATGGTTGTTTCCATAGATTATGTCTCTACAGTATATAAAGAAAATGAAAACAAAAATAGAAACGCTACATAATTTTTTTAAACTGTAAACGAACCTTTTTAGCCTCGTCTTTTTCGAAAAATGCTGTTATTATTGCTGTTCTGAGATCCGTTATAGTATCCAGAACAATGTTAACTTTGGCTTCTTCTATATCATTGCTTCCCATCAGTTCTGGAACGAGAATTTAATCATTTCAAATTGTGTGCTTTATTTAGATGTGCCTCTTATGTTTTATTTGATATATACTACTTTCTATTTTTTGCTCTTTGTAACAACACCGAATATTGATTTTAGTACTGTAAAACCATTTAGGAAAAACATTCGACTGTTAACGTACTATGACTTTGGTACCAATTAAATAATGAGATGTTGACTGTACGGTGCTTCATGTATAGTTAATTTTTGTGACAATTCAAAGTGACAATGTCCAGCGTTTTTCCTTTAATTTGAAAACTAAAAAGTTTGTAATATTTTCATTAATTAAACACTTGTATACACTGTCAGTATCGCCGAAAAATGCACGTTAATGACATGTCGAATTAGCGTTTAAATAGCTCCAAAAACATAGCAATATAGAGATTATAATGAATAACGGCATTGCTCCACAGATCTTGTCAATGCTTTTCAATTTATTAAAATGCAACAAAAAAAATTTGCCGAGAAGATACCCTCGTCCAGAGCCTAAATAAGCAATGAAAAGATATGGAGTAAATGCACACGAGACAAAGTCTCTACAAAAAACATGGTAAAACTGTAATTTTTACCCTCTTGTCAGTATTGTACTTTAAAAAATACTATCTTTCTCTCTCTGTCTCTCCTTTCTCATTGTCTTTTGTTTCTTTGTTTGGTTTTTTTTGGCTTTTCTAAGGCTATTAAAAACGTTACAATTTGTAAGGTTTCAGACATGGTGCTAATTCAAAAACTGCAAAGCAATACCGTCTTTAGCTTTTTTAAGTACATTACGTAGCCAAAAGTGTTGGAACACTTAAGATTTTATTCTATATTTCATATAAGTCCACATTACAAAAAAATAATAACAAGTTTTTGCTTATCTGATTTCACTTTAAAACTAGGAATACATTGAAATTTAGTAAACGTTTCAAAGAATTTGTTACTCTAACAAGTGGTATATATTTGATGTCGAAATTGTCAAATAGGGGAAATGATTAAATACCGAAGTTACTGTGAATTTGAATTCTGCATATGCGCATTTCGACAACTTATGTCTCTTCAGTGCAGATAAAATCTACACGTTTGGAAGAACATAAACTCAAAGATGTTAAAAACTGATAGAGAACAAATATCCAATATGATCTAAAAGTAAAGCCAAAGTTATCTAAGGACCGAGCTTTGCATGAAGGAGATACTCCTTAGTTTTCAACAAAATTTACCAAATTTTTAGATATTGTAAGGTTCCAAATAGAATCGGCTTTCGGGTCAGCACCGAAGTTCTGGCTACTGGCCAGGTGAATACCCTCGGGGACTAACAGTCCACCAGCAGTGACACAACTTTTGAATCTTTGGTTCTTTAAAACTGAAGCTAAGAAAATTATGCAAAACTAATAGAAAAAAACTTAATAAAGCAAAAATTTTATTTAAATTTTGATTTTACACAATTATTTTTTACAAATTGGTTTGTATAAAATATTTATTATCAATTTTTGTATATCATGTCAAAAAGCAAGAGATTTGAAAGTTGTTTTAATAATATTTGATACATTATACCTATTAGGAGCATCAAATGTTTTAATATTTTATTGACCTGCTGTTTCTTCTTCTGATTAACTTACTGTATTTTCTGGCTAGAAATCTTGCGATTGCCAAACTTTGGCATAAAACCTGTCCGTCGACTTCTAATATTGGCAGTGACCCTTGTGGTGTTTCTGAAAAAGTTAAAATAATTTGTGCGGTTATGCGGATGTAAACTTAGATTCTATTGGTTGATTAACCACCTGCTAAATAACCATGTCCACCCTACACAAGACAATCAATAATCATAATGTAGTGTTTCACCTTCATGTAGACCAAAGTCATTCAAAAGCGTACATATGAGAATTGTACATAAGGACAAAATTCACAAACATGCAGTAAGCATGAATAAATAAACATATCGTAATTAAAGTTTACTTCCACGTAATGTAAAACTAATTTCAGCCTGATATTTACACTAAAAAAACATCTACACTTGGAATAACATGTAACTTATATGAAATATTTTATTTGCATTCATTTTCAAAGGTTTTCGCTCCATGTATTACGAAAACGCCATGTAAACTTTATCATGTTTATACAACATGAAAAATCAATACATCATTCGGCAGTACGCGGTCAGTCGACATAGCGTTTATGTGTATAATCGTGTAGTTAAATGTAGGTCATTTTGTAATTATCGTTTTCTTAGTTAAACACAAACAGGGTTGCATAACCCAACAAAAATGTTATCATGCATTGAACCAACTAATATGATTATTTAGATAGTGTCGAAAATGATTGAACGGCGCGACCTGAAGGTCGCTTGCCGTTCAACGATTTTCGACACTATCTAAATAATCATATTAGTTGGTTCAGTGCATGATAACTTATAATGTTTAGAAACATAAAATGATCCGTCTGGTCACATCACCTTCGGAACACAATAATTGTTTCATAAACAGATAATAACTGTGCAATAAAAGTCGGAATGGATCCTATCGTTGTCATAAAAACTTTTGCGTGTGTTTTCAAATTTATGTGTTTTGTAATATTTTTTTTTGTCATAACGAGGTATTAATTGTTCTCATGATGCTGACCAACATCACTTAATGCTTTAGATTTTTTTCTTGTCTCTAAAACTGTGGTGTTTTATAAAATAAGAAATTTTTGGAAAAGCAGAGACAATTTCAAAAACCTGAGGAGTGACTATTCGTAGAAATACTAAAGATCCATTTTTGTTTTTTATCATAATTTTCAAATGTTTCCAGTGACAGCCAATGTTGCACCATGAATGAATATTGCATATTTAATACGTTATATTGTCGTTCATGTCTGGCTATAACACTAAATTTCTCCTTGTCATTTTCTGTTACTCGAACTTGTCAGTAGGAAGATCTTTTAGCATCCTTTGGAATACAGTAACCTAAGAAAGCATGCAAAGAACTTATGGAGGGGTCCAGTTGATACAGCATTTCCTTTTAAATGGGCCTTTTCAGCTATTCAAAGAGTGAACTGGACTTTACCTATTTATTGAAAAAAATATATTTGAAAACTGATATTAAATGATAAATTGTTTCGCAAAAATAAAAAAATAGAGCTCAATTTTACAATTTTTTCTGTTAATGAGTCCTTTGGCAAGTTTTGTGATAATTTGCTTTGAATCAGAAAGACGTCGTGATTGAATGATTATTATAGTGATGTCAAAACAAGAAGTTAACTAAATCAATCTTGCTACTGCTGTGATTGTTTATAGTTAATGTGGGCCTTAATACCAAAAACAACTTAATACGTTATATATACCATGATACATAGGGGAACCACACTTTTCTCTTCAAAACATGATAACTTAAATGGACTTGACGAAATTCCTAATATTCCATCCTTTCAAGGAGTATCTCTCTCTTGCAGAGCTCTGTCCTTAACTGAATTTGGCTTTCCTATTTATATCTTATTTGTAATTTGTTCTCTATCAGCTTTTACTCAAATTTCGGATCATGGATTTCCTAATGTTTTGATCAGATTTGCACTGAAGAGACATCAGTTGTCGAAAAGCGCATAAGCAGAAATCAAATTCTCAGTAACTTCAGTATTTTGTTATTTCATTTGAAAGGTTTATTGCCTTAATGCAAAGCGAATGAAAAATCTAGGAAACTTCGTACTATATCAAAAACAGGCATACTGACCTATCAATATTTTTTGCTTAAAATGGTGGTTGCTCGATTTCTAATAAATGTAAATATCAAGTTTAAAACCTTGATATTATTAGACTTGCAGAGTCTAATCCTAAAGTGTATTAAACCTATAATGCATATACAGACTCTCATTACAATGAGTATGAATTCAGATTACATTTCCAACGATCTACATCACTTCTAAATTTCAAAAATATCTGCTAAAAGGGGAGAATTCGATTTGGATACGTTTCGTCAAACGAAAGTATGTTAAATTTATTTAAAATCCATAAAAACCTTTAAAAAGTGCATTACATTTTTATAATGGTATGAAAAGAAATGGGTACTTACTGCTTAGAATTACAAGAAAGGTTGCAATTTATCATTTAGCAAAATAGCAACAATTTGGCATCTTCACATCTATGTACAGACAAATTTGCTACGTCATCTTTTTTCAGCTTGTTGTATATTGTTTGTGTAGGATTTCACAAAAAGGACCTAAACATTAAAAATTTGTGATATCATGCATTTTAAACATTTTTTGAAATTATGGATTTCCTTTGTTTGGGTTCTAGTGCTGCTGATAAGGAATTAATTTCCGAAATGGCCATACAGCTCATTAAAATTATTGCAGTTGCAGTTAACATTTGTGTTATGGTCTCATGTTCATTTACTCCATATCCTTTCGTGAAATATCCCATCTAAGATAAGGCTGTTTTTGCCTCTCCCTTTGTTTACAGTGCCTCTGAACACATGTCATTATAGGCGACCTTAAGATCATTGAAACCGAATTTCTACGAAGGTGGTGTTTAAAGGTCCAAAAATCCGAGAACCACAATGTATCAATTGAAATTGAATTTCAAGATCGTTATGGATGTCGTTCAGGGTCACGCCAGGGCGTGGTATAAAAAAGACACGAACCACAGCTTGAGTCCTTGTCCGATAGATTTGATAAGATCTATTCGATCTTCAGTGTGGAATTGTGTTAACAAACTACACAGATGAGATAACAATCGACCTAACAATGTCATGCTTGAAAATTCAAACTAGAAATTAGAAAAAAAAGTAATGGCGCATTACATGATACCCCGCCATGTTTTACAAAATTTCTATGTTAAAATGGGCATAACTCCATAAGTATGTGTACCGCTGAACCCTAATTTACACTTGGCCTGTGTTTTGTGGTGAACAAATTACATACCAAGTTTATTTCATTAACAAGTTATGAGTACGAAACTCTAAAATTTGCAAAAGTTCAAAGTTTCAAGGGCATAACTCAAGAACCCTTAGACCTCTGAATCCAAAATCGAAATTGACCTGAGTTTTGTGTTAAACAACTTGCATACCAAGTTTGAAGACATTGGGTTATTTCGTTCACAAGTTATCAGTCGGAAACCTTCGGGGACGCACGCACGGACAGACGGACGGACGGACGGACGGACACACTACTGGGGGTATTACATAATACCACTACACAAGGCGGGTAAAATTTAGACCTGTCCTACCTGTATTGGATACCTACTAAATGACGCAAGCAACCATATACAAGGAAAGACTCATTACTGGATCGTCATCTCGTTCAACTACTGAACTGTCTATGGAAGAAAGATTTTGCCTGCAGCCAAAGATAGGCATTCAGCGGGACTATACATGCACGAAGTGACAAATATCACATATTCGAAAAATCTATCGGAGTCTGAAATCCCGTTAATTTTCTCAAATGAATTATCCAAAAAAAACATTTAATTTTTCCACGATGTATATTAACCTTCCTCATGATAAACTAAAAACACAGATCAAAGATATCATTCAAAAAGCCTTTGCTGCTTCAAAAAAAAATGTTGATTTACTTTTTCAAAAAAAACAATTTAAAAGGCAAAGTATGCTACGAAGAAAAACAGGCATACAGTACGCTTGATTTTCTTATTGATAATATATTTGTCACATTAAGAGATGCTATTTATCTACAGCAGTTGGTCTACCAGTTGGCATGGATTGTGCACTTCTACTTCGACGAGACTAGATTTTTTTCTGGTACTCGTAAAAGCACAAACAATTTAAGATACTACATCCTTTAATCTCACGTATAGCTACATTGATGAGGTTATTCTATGAATAACGAAACTTTTGCTAATTGGGTCTACAATATTTCTTCCAGAATAAGAGATTAAGGAAACAACAGTTACCCCTTGATCTTCATCTTTTTGGACTTATATCTCGAATAAGATGAAAATGGTCTCCCCAGTTCTAAAATTTACGACACGGAGTCTATGTTTCATAGTAAATGCGCTACACGAGAGCTAGCACCAAGTATGCAAGCTTTCCCAATAGGCATAGTTATCTCCATGACCGCATTACTAACCAAGGCTTCAAAAGATTTGGTCTCATTTGATCAGTGAAAAGGTTATTTAGTAGATATCAGTTCTTTGAGGAAATATTCTTACTGTGTTCTAAGATTCATTTTTACCTACTACTGGGATTATCATTTCTTTTCATTGTCTTCGAAAAATTCAAAATTTCAAAAAGAATTGCTGTGGGTTGCTACCATACACTACTGCAATGAAAGTGGGTTTGTGTGCTCCATAAAATCAGTTTAGAGAAATGGCTGCACTGGCTGCACCAAGTCAAGACCATTCCGGTTGACTATTTTCCAGTGAACTAGCATCGGTTTTTTTATATATATATTTTTTCTTTCTTTTCTGTACCTTTGACTCGGCTGGCGGCAATAGTGTTCGGTAATTTTGTTTTTACCACCAATGATTAAGCAAGATGTTAACGAAAGGCTTAAACTAATTTTTAGAGAGTATTTACACTTTAAAATACAGTATCTAGGAGATCATTTGAATAAAATTTATTTTCACATTACTAAAAATGACACTTTAGTTATGGAGGACATTCATCCTGAAATTTTAGTGTAAATGATATTGACACAATAGGTAGACCTTATCTAAGTTTAAGGTTTCTGGAATTAGGTTTCATTTTTTTTCATATAAATGTATTTTGATTGTGTTCTTAACGTATGTGTCAACAGATTTAATCTATCATTCATGTTGAAATAAATTGGATCCAACTGGGGAAATTTCAAAAGTTTCACGTAATTTTTTTTTCAAAAATGTATCATTGTCAAGCTTTTCTCAATAACAGTTGGTCAATATTTATAATTCATGTTTAATGGGTTTGTCCTTTGGACGATTCTTAGTGCTGTAAGGTATTAAAAATCGATATTTAAATTATAATCGATATTAATTTCTCTAAATTAAATCTTTCCCTCAAAGTTACATATTGTTCGATGATTTAATTCGTATTTTGTCATTTAGATAGTTTTGCCGAATTGCTTATTTTACAGGCAAAATAAAACCAAACTAGGAATTGAAATCAATTATAAAATATGTACTTACGCAACATGCAGGTTTGAAATATTCCTTTTTGTCACATCACAAAATACTACATTTAAAAGATTTCAAATTTTTACTGAAATTGACTTTTTACGTTCTCCTCTATTTGTTTATTTATTATTAAATTGAAAAATATTTTCCATATGTCATGAGGTAGGCACTATTTAAAGCGGGCTTAACGAATAAAACCCTTCTTACAAAATTGAACAAGAATAAGATAAACCACTTTTTGCCTGAGAAAACTTACTTGGTTTAAGAGCTGGCCAGTCCTCCTGCTTAATACGATTGTCATCGTATTTTACTTTAGCAGCTGCTAATATGAGTCTGCATAGTTCACCTCTTCCTCGTACATTGAAATATGTAAGTTTCATAGACATGTTGTGCGGTATGCTGCGGGGCTCCAAACTACAACGTCGATATTGGAATAAAGATCCGGGGAAAGTGGATGAAATTCAAATATTGGTAAGGTAACCAATAACTACAGGTTTTAAAAAATGTCCTAAATATTCACGTCTGTCTAAGGTCAACATTTAGGCCTGATGTCCATGTACAAATCAATTCCATTTGACATTTAAATGTGTAAATAATTACACAAGAATTGAAAATTTTCCAGAGCCAGTCGTATTAAAATCATTGACCATCTAAAATCTGCCCTTTTTAATAATATTCGATATTATGTTTGACATAATCTTTAACACATTACAGTGTAATACGATCAATATAAACGTTTTAATTCCATGACCTGGCATTTTAGAAGGTCGAAACAGAAAATAATTTGGTGGTACCTCTGTTTGTAAAATGTAGCATATTTTGTAATTTTTCTGCTTCTTTAAAATATTTCATCAGTAAATATAATCAACAGAATGAAACAATAAGCGTTTAAAGTTTGTGCACATTCTTCTCGTTAATCAATTTTGAAATTTTAGAAACTCTGTAGCTCGTTCCTAAAATTCCAAATTTGAAAACAAGACGTGTGCAAGTGTTACTTGTGGTATTAACTACTAAGAGTATATTGGTACGACATCCATAATAAAAGCAATAGACTTTACTAACCATTATTGCCGAATAGGAAATATTTTAAAATGTTTGGTGTGTTAAACCAACAGTAAATCGTTGAATTAATATTTATATCCCTTTATTTGTTCCTTTACAAATTTTTTAAACATTTATTTACAACATGTACATATATACAGCTACTACATTTATAAAAATCTTTTTGATATGCCCTAATTCTATATATAAATTAAATGTGTAAAAATAGTGTAGTAGCATCTAGTAATGAACCTACGAGATATGAACAAAGTTTTTGTTGAAGGCCTCTTTGTGGCTTCAATATAAAGAACAACAATAAAAGCGTCGTTCCATTGCTTGGTTCTCTATTCTTTCATAGTAGTTATTGTCATGCTGATCATTTTAAATTTCAGCAGATAATATCTGTATCGGATTTTGAGTATTATTAGCCAAAATTTCAATGACGTCAAGCTGCTTTTTTCAGCGAAAAATATGTTTTCACTACATTAAATTTTATGCTTAGACCGTTTATAGAGGTCAATTATTATATAATAAACAAATATATCAGTATAAGGAAGGGTATTTGCCATAAATACAAGTCGTGGGACAGTAAAAAGCCATGGAGGGAAATTAAGGACCATGACTTGTATCTTTGGTAAAAAACCCGACGTTCATGATATATCTGTTTAATTAAACCGAATGTCTCATCAAAACGCACACGGGACTCTTGGACAAATACAAAAAAAATGTACCACGACAAGCGTTTTAGTGAAGGGGTATTTGACAAAAAAACACCACGGCTATTTACCAATCAGAATGCAGCTTATTTGCTTAAGGTGTAATTATACCAGACAGACCATGGACATATAAAAATAACTAGGTTTGTTCAAATGGCCTTCTGGACTAGGTGAGTTAGAAATGATGTTCATGCCCATATTTTCGACCATATGAAAGAAACTTACACTTTCTATAGGAATTTGTGATTCAATTATGGCGCAAAATCACCTTATCAACATATTCTAAATTCCGTCGATAATCAAAAAGAAAAGGGTAGAGCTTGGGACTTTAAAATCCTGTTTTACTTATAGAAGACAAAGTCATTTGGTAATAATTTGACGAATGCAAATAGACACATTTTGTAATTTCCATTGCCTTATCTCATTAAAAACTGCACATACAGATAATTCGAAATTTATTAATTACCTTATTTTATCTAAGAAGGCCAAACATGTTTTGCACTATGATCTTTGTAGGCAACGGAATAGTAAAAGTAAATTTATACAAAATATGAATCGGAATTTACTTGAACCTTTACTACGATATAAAAAATATGAAATGGAAGTACATGTTTAAAATAAATGTAGATGAATTTTGATATTTGCATCTGTTATATTTTGTTATCAATTGAAACATTTGAAGATCTATCCTGCCAAAATGAAATCTGCAATAATAGTAGGGGTCGCACTCTAAGAGAAATCTTAAGCTAACGATTATTTTATTTTTAATTTGTTAATCGATTGTTTCTGATGAGAATTGCAGATTGGAATTTAAAAATTATTTACACAACTGGAAGTTTCAAGAATCAATATTGTATACGGACAAATGGAGCGAATTCTTGGCAAAGTGCACATCATTCAATCAGGACGTCATAAAGAAACAGTTGTCATTAATACTGCACTGCCCTAAATTCAAACATATCCCGTATCTCCTGTAAAAATAATTCTCAGAAGGAGGATTCAATTGTATTTACATAAGTGTCAATATAATATATATATATATTGAAATTCTTTTCACCATCAATATTGCTGAAATGAATTAAAAACCAGTCCGTAAAAAGATTTTTCGTGTGAGAGATTTATGTTCTCTGTATATTTTAGTTATAGTGTACTTGTTCGAGAGAGAATTTCTTATATGGATATTCTATCATGTTTTCAAAATATTGGCATTTATTTTTGTAACTTCAGAATGTAATCCTTATCATCCGTTTAAAGTGCCCACATCTCAAAATTTTATAAAGAAAAGTTTTCTTGCAACCGACTTGATGAGTGCCCTGTGTTAATGTATATGTTGTAATCGTCTACTAGCTTAAGACACTAGTGCTTTTGATGATAGTGATTGTAAGATCACGTTGCCAGTTTAATTTATGTTTGTTGACGATCCCGCACCCATAACCGGAAAAGACATGGATGTAGCATTGATCAACATTTAGCAAAGAATTCCACTCAAATCGGTGCTAGGGATTGTCTTGAACTTACTATGAGGTATGAGCAAAGCTCATTGTTGAAGAATTCATTGTGACTTCAAGCTGAAGAACAACAATAGAAGCGTTGCCCCTGTGCTTTTTTAAACCATGTATTTGTAGAGACTTTGTCTCATGTACATCTACTCCATATCTTTCTATTGTTTACTCAATAAATTAATTAAACACTATGAAATAACAAAAACAACTGTGAAGGTTAATATCAATGTATTATTTGTTTTTGATGTTTCTAAAATATATACAGCCATACTTATAATTAGTTGTCTACCTTAACCACTTCAGCGTATACAATCTAGTTTGTACTGTTCTTCACTTTTAAATAAAATTTTACAGTTTAATGACATTGACGTAGAGTATTATCTGACATCGAATGTTGCATTTCTGCTTCCGTTAATATACTGAAGTTGTATTAAAACAGTGACTTGGGTCGTTTTGCCAGGTATTCCTTAATTTCCTTTAATGACGCAACTTCTTCCCTCAAGGTCTTGATGCCTTTGAAATTATTTAGCATTGTGGGATTCTGCTGCAGACTATTCTCTAATGCTTCATAAATAATAAAATCTGCTACTGTAGGCTGTAAAAAGCAATGCGTTATTTGAATTTAAAGATGGAATTAGTATAAAATAATCAAACAATCTGTCAATACGAGACTTTGTGGTAATACAGGACTTTCGTTGTCTACGTTTGTTTTTTGTCTTTTTATTGTTTTTGTTGTGCAGTTCCTTGGTAGATTGTGGCAATTGATTGTTATTTCGGCCATTGTAAGTCTTTTTTGTAATCTTCTCTGTATTAACTTATTTAGTAAGTAAAGTAATTTTGTTAGAGTACTAAGTTGAGGAATTATATTAAATTATTAAGATAAGTAATTCATTAGGGTACTAAGTTGAGGACTGGCAAAAGTGACTGTACATTTTGGTTCATATAAATAGTATACCTACAGTCTTTCCTACGATAAATTTACATCCATTAGCTTTGATCATATTTTCCAAAAAGGTTAAAGTCTGTGGAACCTTTTCCTCTTCAAGCTTCTTCATTAGTTCTGCCTACAAAAATAATTACATTATGTACCTGGGTAAGGAATATAGACAAGTGAACAAAGTATGCAAACAGAAATAAATTATTCTTAAATATAAATTTTTGAATATTTGAGAGAGAGAGGGGGAGACAGAGAGATGTTGATTCTTTTTTCAAAATGCATAAAGAATAAAATTATTCTAATTGGAATTTAGACCTAAGGCAGATGAAACAGGCAGGATATTAAGATATGTATTTCATGCAATTTGAGTGAAACCTAATAAGTTGAATTTCCATATTCACTGACCAAACTTGGCAACTCTTGAGCAAAATGTGATGCATTCGCCTGTAACGTAGCAACAAAGGGAAATATTATGTTGTTGAAACGTCAAATGACAGACCTGGAACAAACAATAGTCCTCATTACACATGCACCAATATAAGAAATCGATTTCACAAATAAACTCGGTTTGTAAGTATACCCCAAAAGGAACGAAGAATTCTGGTTCGACCCTGGTACTAAACGTAATCGGCCCTTATAAAAACTTTCTAAATGATTCAATCTGATTTTATACTTTCATACTGAAGTATCAATTTCCAGAAACCAACTACGGGGTCAACTACAAATCTCGGTGTAACATTGTTAAGTACCAGTTTGTATAACTAACAGGCAAAGTGCATTGGCGCGGTGGCACATTGAGGAAAAAAACGCAAACTTTTGATGTTTGATTGTAATAAAACAAACCAAGAAAACATCATTTTGATAGATAAAAATTCTGTGTTATTTTGTCTTTTTGAGTTATCAGCTTGCAAAATTTAGTTACATTGTACAGTGAAAAGTATGGGAAAATTTTCCCGCCATTTTTTTCTCTATATAACCAGTCAATATATATCTAGAGACCTAACACATGTTTGAACGTAAAAACTTTTGGGATATGTTTTTCTGACCAAAAGAATACACCTACACCAAAAAATACAGAATCTAAATTTTTGATGAGCCGCGCCCTGCCTGACTGTTAGCTGGAATAGTACTTAAAATAGCACGAAATAGATTTCTTATCACAATACAGTTTGGATTTTAGATCGAAAACATCTGGACAGTAGAATTCATTGTACTCGCTTTAACTGGACTTTCTTGTATGCAAAGATACAAGTTATACTATCGACTATTATAAAATTCAAATATCCAAACAGTTGATTTGTCAGCTTCGAGAAATCTTCTAGAAAATGTGTAATATTGAAACAAAAAAGGTTATGTATAAGGGGCATTTTCAATATACTCAATTTAATTTTGAAATGTTTTAATCGAGAACTTAATTTTTTAAGCAAAATTTTATAAAAGTAGTGAAATTTGAAATAGAAATAAAATTTGAAATAAAATTAAATTAAGTGACCTGTTAAAAATTACGTGAAAACCTTGTCGATCGAAAACCATCACAACAATCTTTTATCAACCGTTCACAAAATGTATTTTTGCAATAAATTACATGACAAATGAAAAATGTACTTCCTTTTCAAACATCTGTTATAAATGAGATAAGTTTTCGCACTTCGTATTTGCGAGCAACCAGGCTCTATCAAGGAAGTCACTGTATCGAACAAAGGCTCTCGAATAGCGAATGAGCTGGATGAAGTTAACTCCTTATAGCGGCGCTGTTGGGATGTTGCTACAAAGAAAAGGGAAGTTGACTATTGGAAAAGTGAAACCATCGCGTTTGTCGTGCAGCTTCGTTTGAAGTCTATCTCTATTATCAATTTCAAGATGAAGGTCAAGGAATGAGGCTGATGTGGCAGTGTCTGTAGCCTTAATTTCGAGCTCTTTTGGATAGATCAGATGAAGAATATCATCAAAGCGAGTGTTAAACTTTAGTGACAAAATATCATCTATATAACGGAAGCTAAAAATAAAGGATTGGGCCAGTTTTTATATCTTTAATTTGAAGAAGCCCTTCGATGAATTCAGGCTCACAATAGTACAGAAACAGATCCGCTAGGAGAGGTGCACAGTTGTCATGTAATCTGCACACTAGAGCAATATTTGAAATTATTAAGAAGAATATAAGAAAACTGATGTCTACAGAAAAGATATTTTTTTTTATTTCAAGTAAACGAACTCAGTGACGACAAATGAATATTCCTTAAGGAACCTAGGAAATTCTGCCTGTACTCAATAGAAATTACATAACAAATACTTGTATTACAGCTATCTTGAAAAAATAACCTCAAATTTAAGTCGTAAAAAAGTAAGAAAGTTTGAGACTTTTTATGAAAAATAACGTTCTGTATGATGATTTTTTATACAATTTTCTGCCAGGAATCTGCACATTTTTTTATAAAAGATACGACTGGAAAATAAATAAGAATATTTTTTTTTAAATAACTGTATATATTACCAACTTGCAAAAAGTAAAACTGACTTTTGTTGGATTTTTGCTTACTTAAATGGTCCAACCGAAAAGTGCCAACATTTTTCAAATGTACAAAAAGCGTAAAAAAACAAATTGATGTAAACAAAATGAAAAAAAAAAAGAAAAAAAAACATTGAACTAAGTACAAAATCCATGATTTATTGATGTCCCTGTGTTTAAAAATATAATGTGTTGGCGATAAATGTATATGTTGGATCCTGTTACTTTAGAGTTCTATACATTTTTTAATCACAACGACCATATGACACTGAAACATAGAAAAGTGAATAGAGTGGAATGATGACTTTATGAAAGAAACCGCATATATATATTGTGCAAATTCAAAATCAATTTATTACTTCACAGTTTTACTACAAAATCGAACTGAAAGCCACAGTTCTCTATCCGACCCGAGCCTTATCAGTATCATATAGTCTAATAAATTAATATCATATTTAAAATATGTCTACATTTTTTCTCCTTTTCTTTACCTGACTGATTTGGTAATAACTTTCAACCTATCCTATGTATCTCCCTCATGCAAAGCTCTGTCCTTAGCTGATTTTGGCTTTACATTTAGATCATCTCTATCAGTTTTTAAACATCTTTGAGTTTATGGCCTTCCAAATAACAAAATATCGAAGTTACTGTGAATTTACTTTCTGCATACGCGCATTTCGACAACTTACGTCTCTTCAGTGCAGATCAAATCAAAAGGTTTGGAAATCCATGAACCGTAATATAGGTCAAAATCTGATAGAGAACAATTACCAAAAGGATCTAAATAGGAAAGCAAAAATCAGATAAGGATAGAGCTATGCAAGAGGCAGATTTTCCTAAGGTTTCAATAAAATTGGTTTTCGGGCCAGCAGCGAAGTACTGGCTACTGGGTTGGTAACTACCCTCCAGGACTAACAGTCCACCAGCAGCAGTTTAGATTTCATCTACACGAAAGAGACATTCGAAATATTAAATTCATAGTAACGTCGGTATTTATATATTTGTGAAAATATGCAAGATCTAAAAAAATGTATTATAATATTTCTAAGTTCTATGTACATATGACCTAACCTGTATTTCAGTTGAAATGTTTTTAGCCAAAGTGTCAATGTGCATTTTTAAAGATTGATTGATTGATTGTTGCTTAATGCCAACTTTAGTAATATTTCAGCTATATCGTGGCGTGAACTGTTGATATTAGTAATAAATATACAAGTTAAAAAGGTCACTTAAAACATATTGCTATGTACAGATAAAAAGGATTTCTAAAAGATAAAAAACATATTACAGATAATTTATGATAAATAGATCAAGCATTTTTAAAGAATATTTTCATCAACCTTGAAAAAGACCTCAAAGGACTTTTCTAACCTTACATTGTTAACTTTTCTCTGTATTATGATTAGCCTACTTTTTGGTGGTTTATTTTTTTATCAGTCGCTATAATTGTCCAGTACAAACTTCATCAAGGATCATTGTAAATAACTGAGCTCCTTATCTTGAAATGTAATATAAATTTTTTTCAAAGTAATATTGTAGATAAACCTTTTTAGTTTCATCATTTTCGAAAAATGCTGATATCATTGCCGTTCTGAGGTCTGTTACAGTATCTAAAACCATATTAACTTTAGCTTCTTCCAGGGGAGTACTTCCCATCAATTCTGAAATCAGAATCATGTCATTTCAAATTTTGGTAGAGTATTTAAATAACTGCCTCAAATATTTTATTTTTTTAAATATTATTTATTTTTTTATTTATTTATTTATTTGGAATTATACTGATTATTCAATTTATAACTTTAAAAGTATCGATATTGACGGTATGCACCGGAAAATAAATATTAAATCTGATGTGTAGTTCCCAAAATCATACATGTTAATATCCAATGGGATGAACACAAACTATAAGCTTTTGTGAAAGAAGTCAAATTTCTTTTTAAATATATTTAACAGAGGGTATAAATTTGCCTTATTGTCAATGCTGATAATTTCAAATTATGAATGCCGCTGAACTCACATTTATTTTTCTTTTCTTATAAGTCACTGTAAAACAGTTAATTGATTAAACATCACAGGCACTGAAGAGAAGGAGAGACTGACATTTTTTATGAAACAAATGCCTGTGGAAGAAAAAAAGGGAGGGACTGACATTTTTTTATGAAACAAATGTCTCTGCTAAAAATGTTAAACGTCATTTTTTGTTTTTGTTCGTTAATTGACTTACTATATATTCTGGCTAGATATCTTGCGATGGCCAGACTCTGGCATATAACCTCACCGTCAACTTCTAGGATTGGCATCGTCCCTTGTGGCATTTCTGTAAAAATATGAACTTCTGTAAAAAGTATCTTTAATAAAGGCTGAATAAATCTCTTGAAAACTTGTTTATTATTGAAATAAAAAAAAATGACATTTGCATTTGATAGATGGTATATTCATTCAATATTTCCCGTTATACAAAAAACCTGTAATTGATGCAATTAGAAAAAAAAACCTACGTCAATTTTGCATTGAAAAACATCATGTTAAAAATTCCCTGATCTCTAATTTAAAGCAAATTTAAACACCTCTTGAACGATGTGTTTTTTTTTAATTAACTCTTAGGAATAAATCTGTTCTCCGCTGCTGATTGGTCAATGATGTAAATGTCTCATGACGCGCAACCGGATGTTAATAACATTAACACTTTTTAAACGGGTTTTGGATTTCTACGACTATAATTACTCAGTCTAGAGATAATATGACATATTCATTGAACATCCCTTTAAATGAATGGTGCAATGATACATATACATGTACTCTGGGACTAATATATGTTATATTAGTCCCAGATGTACTGACAACAAAATGATGACTTATTTTGAGAATAAACACTACAGAGATTTAACATCAAATACATTGTAGTAGGAATGAAAGAAACAATCCCAAACATCGTCCTTCCGCTTATTGCGATAATTTCTCAAATTTTGATAGTCAAATAGTTCTCGCTTATCCTCGAACTTTAAAATATGAAAATTTAACTATCTCAATTTGAGAGATTTAGAAAATAAACGGGAAACAATATTCGAGGCTATATGTATCTATCCAGGTGTAAACTTCCTTACAATACATCGGTGACGAATACCGAAGCAATTTAAGTACGAGGAAAGTGGGATTGAACAAACATAAATCCAAAATCACGGCAATGCATATTCAACACGAATTGAAACAGTATGACAAAGACAAAACAAAAAAGAACGCCACACAACCAAAGCACTAGCAGTGTGAACCCCTACAAATACTGAGGTATCATCATGCGCTCCGGAACTGTAAGCATGATCTGCTCCACGCGTGGCACCCATCATACTGCCAGTGAAAAGTCCGGTTTTGTCACAGTTGGTGTTAGTCCGGTATAAACTCCAGATGTACCCAAATATATCTATTCTCATTTGTGAAATAGAAACATTGTAACGGTCCGTCAAATCGTGGTGACCACCATAAAACTTCTGAAGTGACAATTGCAACAGTGACTGAACATATGAGAAATGCCATTTTGCCTATAATTTTACTGACGGTTCGCTTCTCACCTACTTTAAGTTGTCTAGAATACAAAAGATGTTTAGCAGTATGCCGTGAAGGTATATATATATATATATTTTTTATTCTCGTACACTAGGATCAGGAACATTTTTCTACATAAATTGCCCTGAAAATTATTTTTACAATTTGTCGCATTTCAAAGATAAAAAAAAAACTGGACACTGACCACGTTATTAAAAGCAAGAAAAAAGCCCAGGCCTGGTTAATATTTCAATTCAAGATTAAAGTATTTAACATTGAATTGATAATTGATATTGCATTTTAAAACTGAATTTCTAATCTTTACCTTGAGACATATTATACATATGGTTCAGTGATTTCGTTCGTAGCGTGTCAGTTAATTAACTTTTTTTTTGCTGAATGTCTTTGTTTAATATACAATATAAAAATAGAAAATTCAATTAAATATGCTCCCGCTGATATTTTCACAAAAAAGATAATGTTTCTGACCAATCTTCTAAGTTTACGTTTTGTCCTATTCTTTCCCTTTCAAGATAGTGGTCACGGAGCTAGAAGTCTACTTGTTTCCGGTTTTATTCGTATGTTTATTGTACTATAGGGTTGCGGGACAGATCGAGAAAGAAGAGGTTTGGGTATACCCATGGACCGGTTTAATCCTACCTCTAGGTTTTTAAGTGCCGGTACTAAGTCCGGCTAATCCGAGTTCCTATCGTTGTTTACGTTTGTCTTTTGTCTTTTTATCGTTTTTTTCTTGTGCAGTTCTCTGGTGGATTGTGCATGTGAATGTGATTTTCGGTCATTGCAGGTGTTTCCTGTTATCACAGTTTTGTGTTTGTATTGACAACGAATATCACTTAAGGACAATATACAGCAATTGTTTCATATAAGCTATAAAGAGATAAAAATCAAAATTAAAAATGTTAAAAATAAATGAAAT
The DNA here is from genome assembly GCA_002080025.1 of Modiolus philippinarum. Lineage (NCBI taxonomy): Eukaryota > Metazoa > Mollusca > Bivalvia > Mytilida > Modiolidae > Modiolus > Modiolus philippinarum. Next base: position 62,541 of record MJUU01053230.1, on the reverse strand, counting down.
TCATATCAAAATTTGACACTTAAACATATCAATACAAATTTTTGACTGTGTGACTTTTACATAGGTTAGGCCAGGGAACATTATAGTTAGTTCTGTCCAATACTTCAGCTATTCATGAAGAGTCTCTACGAGTAGCTCTTCTCTTACTCGTATATATTTTTCGAATTGATCCTGATATAGCTGAAATATTGCTCACTGGACGTTAAAGACGTTAATTTCTAACTAATCAATCAATCTACTGTTGGCTACTGAATTAAAGAACAAGCATATAATTTAGGAGTTCATAGTCCTTAGCAGCAATGACTTTTTTATAGAGGAGCCTTAAGCTTTTACTTAGGGTGGCGTTGATATGTTTATGATTGTTTTGTCGTCTTTGATAACGATTTAGATTATTCTCCTTTATTTTAAAAGTTAAATTTTAAATCGTCGGCTGGGCAGTACTTATAACTATGTCATAGAAAAAAACAGCATACATGTATTTATGTTTTAGGTCTTATCAGTATAGACTTACTTGGCTTAAGTGCTGGCCAGTCCTCTTGTTTAATACGATTGTCTTCATATTTAGCTCTAGCAGATGCTAACAAAAGTCTGCTTAACTCGCCTCTTCCTCGTGCATCGAAATATGTAAGTTTCATCGACATTTTGTATGGTACTTTCCAATGTTACACAATCTCAAAATCTATAAATAAAAATACGGAGCAAGCAAATGAAATGAAAATATTAGTATTGTTACCAATAGTAACACGTTTTATAAAACGTCCTAAATTTTCACATCTATTTTAACTCGAAAGTCAAAATGTTCATCTACAATAAAAATTATTTGGACATTTAAATAAGTAAATACTTACCTAGTGAAATTATCCGAAGACACCTATATTACCTATAGAAATCAATGATCTGATCTGTTCGATTTAATATTTTTCAATGTAATTGCTGACACAGGTTTCCACAGGTTATAGTCGAAAACAGATCGATACATCCACGGTATACTTTCATAACCTGACATACAGATGTACAAAATTAAATGATTTGAATAATTGATGTCAGAAGATTGAAATGTTAAGAGGATAATTAGTACATTTTACAATTTTACAACGAAATCAAATTAGGGGCTGAATAGCAATTGTCCATTTGATCTACAGACGTTTTCAGAAATAATTTCGTGGGGACTTTCGCATTGTTTCATTCCGAACACCTATTGCTGACAGAGGTAGACATATTTGACCTGGCTCGGGATTCATCGCTTCTGACTCTATTGAATGGTCAACGGTCCAGTTGCACTATTTTACTGACTAATTACCTGTTCAATCATGTGAATGACATCAACAGATAGATCAAAGACAATTGAATAAAGAAATTTTAATACGAAAAAAATAATAACAATCGAGTCTTGATAAATTGTTTCAAAATGTTCATGTGTATGTACTGCAACATAAAAAAATGTACATTTAAATGCGGTAAAAGTAAACAAATATAGCAAGAAACACTAAATGTGGGTACCAAATAACAAAATACCAAAATTGTTGTTCCCCCTACGGATATGTCCTATGAGAAGCACGAGATGCTTCCTTATCTCAACGACATTTTTTTTTCTATTTGGTCCGTGTTGTTCATCCCGGTATGTGTGTGTGTCTTCATTTTTCTTTTCTGTGCCGTACTCATGTTATGTCTCTGTTTCTTTGGTTTTCTGATGTCTTCATTGTCCTTGGATGATGAGTTTCAGATTGACGGGTCGGTTCTCTTGGCCACTTTTCCATATTACACTTATAAAATTTGCAGAGTTCGCCTATTTCCATATTACGTTTCTTTTACGTTGTCCGATTTGCCACTTTGTCATATTACACCAGCAAAATTTGGAGAATTCTTTTTTTTTATCTGACGTTTCTATATCACGCCGTTCGATATGCCACCTAGTCATATTACACCCGCAAAATTAAGAGAATTAGCCTCTTTACCCTCACGTTTCTATTACAATGTCCGATTTGCCACTTTGCCATATTACAACCGCAAAATTAAGAGGTATCGCCTTTTTCCATCTCATTTGGGACTAATAATTATTCCAAGATCTCACGTTTTTATTACAGTGTTCGATAGCCACTTTGTGGTATTACACCCGCAAAATTTTGAAGAATTCGCCCTTTTCCTTTTAACAACTTTCTATTTTAGTTCTACAGAAATCATATTTTTCATCTCGTTAAACAAGAACAAATATCTTTTATTTATTGTTATTATTATTTAATTTCATATCTTGGTAATCAAATTACTAGCTGCGCTTGCGTTTAAAAACGTGTTAATTTTTTATCCATTCAGTTAGATTCAAAAGGTATATATGAATCTGTTTCTATTGTATTGGGACAACATACCGTAAATATAGAGAAAAGGTTACATTATATTAAATTCCCATGAAAAGATGTCATAAAGTAAAATTTTAAAAATTGAATTTTAACTGTAGGCCAAAAATATCACTGATATTGATGATTTATCGTGTGTTCTCAGTTAAATAAATGTCATATTGTCATCGGTGAAAATAATGGATTTCTCGGCACTCTTGTGACCTTTGCCACCAGAAATTTACATGTGTAATTACCGGAACTACGTTCTACATATTGTTGTGATCTACGTCACAAATGTACACACACAATGTTGATTAAAGGAATGTACTAACAATCGGCGATAAACAATGCATTATTTTGTCAAATTCGTTATATTTAAATAATCATTTTATAGTTTATTACGCAAATTGTTTTTTTTTATTTTGTTCATAAACAGTCCTGTCAATATATGTCCAAAAAAAATAAACAAACTATACAAAATTATCAACTTTGACACAAAAAAACGGACTTTCCAAATACAAACTATGCTTCAGGTATATAGATAATAGTGTTGCACACAGCTCTATATAATATGAATGATAATGTGTTGGTAAGGTGAGCTGCAAAGGTAGAATATATGATTCCGAATGCCAACAGTGATGAAAATCATCTTTTTAAACCTGTTAACATCGGAAAATCCAGCAAGGTCTTCGGCTGGATTTGAACCCCTGCTTGTTGTCATCTATGGCAACACCGCCTGCACTATGTCCAGCGCCCTAGACCACTCGGCCACCTAGGCTATATAAAAATATAGCTTTCGGTAACCGGGTCATTCCTCCTCGTAGGAAATCTAGAGTTGTACATAGTACACGATGAACATTAGGTGGGTAGGAAATAGGTAGAAGAAGGATAAGGTTGCAACAGGTAAGATACATACTATAGATAATAGTGTTGCACACAGCTCTATATAATATGAATGATAATGTGTTGGTAAGGTGAGCTGCAAAGGTAGAATATATGATTCCGAATGCCAACAGTGATGAAAATCATCTTTTTAAACCTGTTAACATCATCACATTATCATTCATATTATATAGAGCTGTGTGCAACACTATTATCTATATACCTAATGTATCTTACCTGTTGCAACCTTATCCTTCTTCTACATATTTCCTACCCACCTAATGTTCATCGTGTACTATGTTACAACTCTAGATTTCCTACGAGGAGGAATGATCCGGTTACCGAAAGCTATATTTTTATATAGCGTAGGTGGCCGAGTGGTCTAGGGCGCTGGACATAGTGCAAGCGGTGTTGCCATAGATGACAACAAGCAGGGGTTCAAATCCAGCCGAAGACCTTGCTGGATTTTCCGATGTTAACAGGTTTTAAAAGATGATTTTCATCTCTGTTGGCATTCGGAATCATATATTCTACCTTTGCAGCTCACCTTACCAATACATTATCATTCAAACTATGCTTCGTTTGCTTCCTTACACTTTCACCCTTTTCCCCAAAAAATCACATGCTATTCTGCTATTCTGCTACAAAATAAAAATGTCTGAACAATTTGATTAATATACTGCTGCCATTTTGCCGAAGAGGTATCCACTGAGGACATTCCTGATTTGGGAATACTTGCACAAAAAAGTACAGACACAACTGAAAGTGCTTAGGCACAGGATAGATTTTCTGAAATTAATTTTGATGAGATTGAAAACTTTCTAGAGCAGAGCATAAATGTAAACACAAAGAAAAAAACCTGTAGTCTACTGCTTATTTACGCAAGGGAGGCGAGATTAGAAGAATTGAACAGCTGCCCGCTGAGGACCTTAATCAACGTGTTTCAGAATTTTTATTGTCTGTCCGGAAAAAGATTGTTCGGAATATGAACCATCAACATTAAAGGGTATTATGTGTAGTATTGCGACGTCGGCCTCTAGTGCATAGAGTCGGTACACTCCGAAGAGCCGATGTGCACTTAACCACAGACTAGAAATACAGGCTATGGTTCAAAAATACTAATAAGGGAAACATAAGTAGCTAGGCCTAGAGTTCAATACTCATATAAAATTTCTATACTTTATTTAACTAATATAAATAACGGCTGGAAACTGGCTTGGACATGGACTTCGTTACGGGTTTGGTCGGCTACATGGTCTAATCGGCTAAAATAAAAATAAATTGTCCCAACAAATCGCCCACTAATAAAACTATGTATGTGTCGTATTATACGATGCCAATATAAGAACCAACAACTAATTTGAGAACTGTGCTCCCATAAATAGGAGGAACGAATCCAATAAGGAATACAGATTTCCTATATTAAACACATATAAATCAACCCTCAGTTGCAAAATCAAAACTAACAAAGTTTAGATAATAAACTGACCCCAAGCCTTTCACCAAATACGGTGACAAGTCCTAACAACCGTCACCGTCACCGGAATATTACACATGACAACCAGAGAGATCACCAGCACCGGTACCAGTACCGGATAAGTTTATAAATAAAACTTGTCATCGTCACCTGAAACAGCGATTATAAATAATATAGTAACATATTAACCTGTGTGGTTGCACTAAGTCTATCCGACATTGTTTATACTAGTTCTCTTTCTATTTTTAAAGTCAACCGACCACTAAACTACCTGTCACCGTTCTGGAGTATCTTCTGAAATCTCAGCCTAATATATGCGGGCTGGACCAATTAAAACAAGCGTTTTGGAAACTGTCCAATCATATTCCACGAAACAATGTAAAGGGACTTTCCGGTCAAGTAGAAATGACGTCGCCATTTCTGTTTACAAAATAAACGTATGGTCACTAACCAAATATATTGAGGAATTCAGAGCATTCTTTCAATACTTTAAGGTATACTTTGGTTTCTTATAATTTCTAATAAGTACAACAATAGCTAAAGACAAATCTGTCCTAGCAGACGACATATTTTCAATGAAGTTTAGATTGTCACCGGCCAGTCACCAGCACCAGTACCGGTTGTCACCCCGGCCACCGGCAAGTAAAATCACTTGTTTAAGGGGACCATGGAGCCGTTCACATATTCTAGGAACAATTTCAACACAAAAACAACCTTCTACAATTTGTCGATAATAATAAAAAGAGACAAAATGACTAAACACCTTGGCTATGAACAATCCAAGAGACCACCGTCGTTGTTTGTGTTTGACATCATAACCGTTTCAACAATCTTCTCATGTAATTTATACCATTGTATATTTCATGTCATTTACCCCACATGCATTAAGTTTAACTTAAATTCATAACATTTTTACAACTTAAACAGAAACAACATCAATACCAACATCAAATTCATAAAAAAGGGGGGCACTGCATTACCCCCCTCCTCCAAAGGCATTTGACCTCAAATAGAGAAGTTGTAAAATAATTTTGTAATGTTTTACCCACTGGTTACCAACTATCAATTTACTAACAGAGGTTTCTGTCTCATGACATTTACCTCTAAAATACTTTAAAAAAAACAGTGCTTTGCGGACTTTGATTTCACATCTGACAGCAACAAATAAAAGTAACAACAAACTTATGGTTTTGTGATCTAATAAATTTCAAAATTTATCTTTCACCAATCATTCCTTCACCAATTTACACATGCATAGATCCTGCAGTCTTTCCTCCACTAATGCCACTAGTCCTGACAACTTGTTAGATTTAGCTTCCATATGTAGTTCGTACAGAAATTTTGCATCTCCTGGCAACATTTTCTTCTCCAAAACACAACCATTCATAAGATAACTCAGGATTATTCTAAAGTGCGTCGGATCACGGTCAAAAAAATAAATGTTCCCATAAACTTCATACCTCCTATATTGAGAAACAAGGATTGTTCCTGCATGTCCTGTAAAGACTGAAGAAATACATCAGGTGGTTGATATTGTTTATTTATACAACTTATGAATAAAGGTTTCGCCTGTTGCATCCCTCCTGTAACAAGGCGCTCCACTGACTCTTCTCTTACTTTTTCCGACACAACCTTTGGCAGAGCTTCTGATCTCCTTGACTTTGTAGTTGCAGAATAAGAAGATGAAGATGACGAAGAAATTGACGAAAAGCTAGAGGCTTTCTCAGACTGTCCCTCCCTCTGATTTAGCGTCTCCTTTCTAAGCTCTACTACCCTTTCTTCCTTTTCTACCGGTATATCCTTCTGACAGTCCTGTTCAAGAGTAACACTGACTTAATTCTGCCATTAAGTTTTTCATTTCCTTCAGTTTTGTTGCTTTAGTGTTTTTATCTCCATCTGGACCTCTCGTTTCTACATTTTCTACACCTAAATCTGTTCTGGGAACTTTACACTCGTATATAGCATTGTCTTTTGTCTCTGACGCCCGTTTCCTGTTACCTTTTCCTTTACTTTTGGTTCCAACTTTTTCCCCTACTACGCTGCCCATCAGATTAATTAACTCTCCATCCCGACCAACAATTAACTTTTTGTCATTTAAACCCTTCTTATATTCTTCCAGAATCTTTTCAGCTTCTTCTCCTCCTAGACCAGATGAAGTCTGAAAGCAGATCATATCCTCCGTTTTTATGTCCGGACAGCTAGCATGTGGAGAGTTTCTTCTCTGGAATATTTTCTTGCAAGTTGGACATTTCCACCCGAAATCGCTATGCCTTTCTAGCAAATGCCTTTCCAAACACCACTTTTTATCAAACGTTATGTCCTCACATATGGCACATACCCATTTGACCTGAAAACAGTCAACCATACGTGAATACAAACTAATCTGCACATGGATTATGACAGAATCTAGCCAATATTCATTATAGTGTCTGTTTAAAGTCATAAGACAGAATCTTGTACATATCTTTTGTGTGAAAAATCGAACTAATATATATATTTTCTTTCTTTTTCAGTGGCGAAAAAAAAATTCTGTTTCAATTTGTTAACAGATCAACACATCTACCTTTTGTTTTTCAGGTTCGTCTTTCATATCAATTACAGAGCTTCCTGTTCAAGATATACTCAAAATTTCAGCATGCTCAATAAAAACTTCAAATACATCTCTTGTTCTTGTATATGTATTAAAGCTTAAAATATTATCACCGTGTACATCCTTTGTAGCTTCGATATCCTCCATATACTAGTATATCTATGCAAAGTGATATTTATTCATTAATGTATTCTAGTCATACTTTGTGCAATTACAAAATATAAAATCCCTAGAATACTTTCACAATATAGCATACAAAAATTTAAAAGCAATTAAAAAGTAAAACAACAAACATTTTCAACTTAAAACATAGATATTTATCACAAATACAGTACATCCAATGTGGTGTACGTCATTTTGAGTCCACCATCGACTGTCCAATTATGTCACCAGAACGAAATATTTTAATGAAACCAGGTAGGGTTATTGTCACCCACATAAGGTTTTAATTTATCGTGGTGCGCCACTTTGGTTTTGCTTTTTGGATTTAACTTTATCCTATACAGTACATCATTTAAACGATCAATGACCACAAAAAGTCCATGTCAGGGTCTCTGAAATTTTGGATTTTTACCCACAACTCTTTAATATTGGTAATACCATACACAGTCACCAGGCTTATACAACTTGTATTGTATTTTATGATCATGAGATCTTTCCATGACATCACTAGACAAATTTAAATTTTCCCGAGCAAAACTATGTATTGACAAGAAACTGTTTCCAAACTGGGAAACATACTCAGAAATGTTTTTAATTCCACCCTCTTGTTCGACCGGTTTTCCGAACAACAAATCAACAGGTAAGTTTATATAAGAACCAAAAAACATTTTATAAGGACTGTAACCAGTACTTTCATGGACCGAGGAGCGATAATTCATCATAAGTAAAGGTATTAACTCATCCCAATTTCTTTGATTTTCAGATATGAAAGATAACAACATATTTTCAACAGTTCTCATAAAGCGCTCAGCCATACCATCTAACTGAGGTCGCATCACTGTCGTTCTTGTCTTGTGATAGGTCTTTAAACAGAATTGATTCGAAATTCGTCCCTTGGTCCGTATGGATCTGAAGGGGTTCCCCAAATATAGCTATAAAATCATAAACTAACTTTTTTGAGATCGTGTCAGCCTTCTGATTTTTCTTGGGAATAGCAAGTGTAAATTTTGTAAAATAGTCACAAATAATTAACAGGTATCTGTTCCTGTTACTTGACATGGGGAGTGGGCCCATTATATCTATGGCTACTTTTTTCAATGGGACACCAACATTATATTTACACATAGGAGCCTTTGCTCGACTACTTGGAGATTTCCGACTTGCACAAACGTCACATTTGTGACACCAATTCTCTACGAATTTCCTAATGCCAAACCAAAAATATCTTTCCCTTACTTTTTTAAGAGTTTTCTTGATTCCCAAATGCCCCCCAATCAGACTGTCATGTAATTGTTCTAGAATTGTATCTTTCAATTGGGTAGGGATAACAACTTGCCATCTTGAACTTTTCCCATCTTCACTTTCCAATTTTCGACAAAGAACCCTATCTTTTATTTCAAATGAATCTAGTCGATTCCAGTAATACTTGACTTCCACACTATGCCTGGCAACCTCTGCCCAAGTGGGTTTATACTGATTTTCTACCCACAATCTCACTAACTTTAAGACCACATCATTTTTCTGCATTTCCTCTATGTTTTCAGAACTGAAATCGTTTCATTTGCATGACCCTGTTTCTGACTCAAAATACTGACTCCCAGTATTGCTCATTTTATTTTTCATTCCCCTAGTTTCTACTTTTCTGATTAAATTCAAATTTTGAAGGTTTATAGGCTTCTCTTTCACAGGTGGGCAAACATCACTGTCTGATGTTTCTCCAGCAAACTCTCTATAGTCATTGTTCCCATAAACACTGGCTATTGTTGTAACCACTCCTGTGTTTATCTCTTTTGGAACCTTCTTTTCGTTCATATCCAGACTAGTTTTGTACACACATCTTTCTTTAGAAAGTGTCTCTTTTTGTACCTCATAACTCGTCTGCTCATATTTACTACTATCTCGTTTATCTTTCATACAATCCTCAGTCAAGTTTACATTCTCAACACTCATGACTGGCCAGGTCACGGTGTCCCTTTCAGACTTTCCTGAGATCAATTCGTGTTTAGATGTGCTCTCGTTATTTAGCTCATCTTCTTTAATTTCTTTTCTTGCACAATGCTTACAGTTCTCCCCACAAGGCCTTCTACTCAAACCGTCCGCATTCGAGTGAACTCGACCGGCACGGTAAACGATTGTGTAATCATACACGCCTGAAACCTCTAGCCATCTGGCCAGTTAACCCTCCGGATTTTTGAAGTTTACTAACCATTTCAGCGAACCATGGTAAGTACGTACGGTAAAATGACGACCATATAAGTAATGATGAAAATTTTACTGAGTTTACTATTGCCAATAACTCTTTTCTAGTTACACAATAGTTTCTCTGGCTTTTCGAAAAAGTTTTGCTAAAATAACTGATCACCCTCTTTTGACCCTCTTGTTCTTGCGACATCCCCATTCCAACATCACATGCATCCGTGTCAAGAACAAATTCTCCCGTATCAACTGGGAAACCTAAAATTGGGGCAGATGTCAAACGATCTCTAAGAGTCTTAAAAGCATTTCACATTCCCGGTTCCATATAAATTTTCTACCCTTTTCTGTCAATTGGTGCAAAGGCTTTGCTATTATCGAAAAATATTTAACAAGCTTTCTGTAATAGGAACAGAACCCCACAAATGAGAGTGTTTCCCTCACATTTTTAGGGGCAGGCCAGTCTAATACAGCACTATTTTTATTTTCATCTGTTGCAATACCTTTCCTATTGATTTTATGACCTAAAATGTCACATCATTTTGGACTAAAACACATTTCTGTGGGTGCAACTTTAAATTTGCCAATCTCATTCTTTCACATACTTCCGTCAAATTTTGTAAATGGTCGTCAAATGTTTTTGAAAATACCACAATATCGTCCAAGGAGACTTAGCATATTTTCCAGGTTAAACCTGATAATACCTTCTCCATCAAACTTTCAAACGTTGCAGGTGCCCCCTTAAGACCAAAAGGCATGACTCTGAACTGCCAGAGACCACTCCCCGGAATACAAAATTTTTTTCTCCTTAGAACCATCCTCCAAACCGCACTGCCAGTACCCCGATCGAAGATCAAGTGTACTTAGCCAGTGATTTCCGCTTAAAGCTTCTAAAGTGTCATCAATACAAGGAATGGGTTGGGAATCTGATACTGAATTTTCATTTATTTTTCTAAAATCACAACAAAATCGTATCTTACTGTCTGTTTTCTTTGTCACCATAACAATCGGTGAGCACCAGGGGCTAGTAGATGGTTCTTATTATCCCTCTTTCAGCCATATTTTTAATTTCAGCCTTCACAGCTTCACGTTTTGCTAACGAAGTCTGTATGGTTTCAATTGAAACGGTTTTGTATTTCCCGTGTCTATTTTATGTTTTACCAGTTCAGTATAACCAATATCCGAGGATGATTTCGAAAATACATTTTGATTTTTAATTAGAAATTTCTTTAACTTTTCCCGCTCATCACCTTTCAGTGCTTCAGAACTTTGATTATACAGTTCCTCTAAATGCTGGGGTATAGCCTGATCTGAACTTAAATCTATACTACACACCCTTGTTTGAGAATTTTCAACTTCCAATTCAACTGTAGCCGGCTCAAAATTAGCGACAATTGTATTTTTATAAACTTTGACAGATTTGTCACCAAAATTAGCAACTCTTAACGGAATCGTATTACTATTTTGTGAAACTACCGCTTTTGCTATTAACAACCCTGTTTTATCAACTCGCTGATAGGTTCAACTATTCCAACAGAATTAAATTTCACCGACTCACACGTTTGACCTTTTATTATCTTTTCACAACCTGCTGGAATTTCAACAGTTTCTACAACTGATATTCTACAACACCTACTCACCCTTTTTTGTAAAACATGGGATAAAATCCCCTTTAATTTTAATACAGCTTTTACTGAAAAGTAAATCAATCTTATTTGACATAAAAAAGTCCATCCCTAAAATTGCCTCATCTTTTATATTGGCAAGCAAAATTTCGTGCTTAAAATTATGGTTTCCCAACTTTAAATTTAATTCAACTTTCCCGAGAAACTCTGACGCTTCACCGGTTGCCGTCAATAAATTCATACGAACCGGATATACTGGAGGTCGAGATGAGCTAGGAAGAAATCATTTCGTAAATATCTTTTCTCAATATAGAAACACATGCTCAAGAATCAACTAACATTGAAACAGATAAATCATTTAATTTTGCCAACAAAAAGTATCCCTCATCTCTGCCCCATGAAGCACTTGAAATTATTGTGTTGGGCCTGTCAACCTCGGCCGAGTACCGACCCGCGCACTCGACTCTGGTCCGTTTTCCGACCTTCGGTGATTTCCGTCATTCCGAAAATTATTCTGGCGAACATTACTATTTGATGCCCTATGATTAAAATCTCTATTAGGATTAAAATTTCTATGGTTTTCGCTATTATTTTTCATAGAGCGTACTTCATTTCTAATGATGTTAAGGCTATCTTTAATACTTCCAATTTCATCAACAATACTTGCGCTTGGCGTGCTTTCCGACACCCTAACTATTTTCCCTTTTTGTCTGTCTGCGACCCTAAGCGCCTCTAGGCGAACAGCAATTGTTTCAGCCCCACTTATAGTTTTTGGGCCTACTTCCCTGAGCCTTATCCTAACTTCCATTCAGTCTCTGGTATGGCATCGATAAATTGGTCTAATGCCAGCGTATCCCGTACCGCCTGGGAAGTACCCGGGTAAGCCCTACGTGTAGGCTGTTTGATAGCCTGTTCCAATTCTGGCAATGTTTCATTCCTTTGACGAATCCGAGTTTGCAATTCAGCACGATACACTTCTGAACGATTCACTGACCCGAATCTACTTTTTAAAGCCTCAACCAAGCTATCAAAGTCTCTTTTCTCATATTCAGATAATTCATTTGAGTGCGCTCTCGCTCCAGCCCTCAAACTACTGGCTAAAATAGCGCTTTATTCCTATCACTCCAATTATTCAATTCAGTCAATAAACTAAATTGTGCTAGATATTCATCTAAATCGTCCGATCCATCATATATTTGCGGTTTACTTTACAACTCATTTCAGTTTTACCGGTTTCTCTGTTATAAGAATTCAAATGGCTATTGTTTTGATTTTCTTTCAACGGGATACTTGATTCTTGTCCTCCTTCCAAAATTGGGATAACTCCTTTATTTGATACCATCTTATTTTCAAATCTTTGAAACATCAACTCCAACTTATTGGAAAAATCATTCACACATTCATTCATTAAATCCTTCATTTCTAATCTATCTTACATTTCTAAACAATTTGAACTATGAGCCCCGCATAATATTCTTGTTCATGTACAGTGTCATCGTTTTTCTCACTTCTTATTTATGAATTAGGTCCAAACGTAACAACATTGGATTCATCCATTGACATTTTTTTTATAATAAACTGCTTTATTCAATTTTATTTTCTATTTATATCTAATACCCTTCAATTTTCCAGTAAACCAACACTGTGACTCTAAATAAAATTCCACCTTGCTGCCACCAAAATGCGACGTCGGCCTCTGGTGCATATATATATATAAATAACAGCTGGAAACTGGCTTGGACATGGATTCCGTTACGGGTTTGGTCCGCTACATGGTCTATTCGGCTAAAATAAAAATAAATTGTCCCAACAAATCGCCCACTAATAAAACTATGTATGTGTCGTATTATACGATGCCAATATAAGAACCAACAACTAATTTGAGAACGGTGCTCCCATAAATAGGAGGGACGATCACAATAAGGAATAACATTTCCTATATTAAACACATATAAATCAACCCTCGGTTGCAAAAACAAAACTAACAAAGTTTAGATAATAAATTGACACCAAGCCTTTCACCAAATACGGTGATAAGTCCTAGCAACCGTCATCGTCACCGCAATCTTACACAAGACAACACGAGAGATCACCAGCACCGGCACCGGTACCGGATACGTTTATTAATAGAACTTGTCAACGTCACCTGAAACAGCGATTATAAAATAATATAGTAACATATTAACCTGTGTGGTTGCACTAGGTCTATCCGACATAGTTTATACTAGTTCTCTTTCTATTTTTAAAGTCAACCGACCACTAAACTACCCGTCACCGTTGTGGAGTATCTTCTCAAATCTCAGCCTTATATATGTGGGCTGGACCAATCAAAACAAGCGTTTTGGAAACTGTCCAATCATATTCCACGAAACAACGTAAAGGGACTTTCCCTTCAAGTAGAAATGACGTCGCCATTTCTGTTTACAAAATAAACGTATGGTCACTAACCAAATATATTAAGGAATTCAGAGCATTCTTTCAATACTTTAAGGTATACTTTGATTTCTTATAATTTCTAATAACTACAACAAAAGCTAAAGACAAATCTGTCCTAGCAGACGACATATTTTCAATGAAGTTCAGATTGTCACCGGCCAGACACCAGCACCGGTACCGGTTGTCACCCCGGCCACCGGCAAGTAAAATCACTTGTTTAAGGGGACCATGGAGCCGTTCACATATTCTAGGAACAATTTTAACTAAATACAATCTTCTACAATTTGTCAATAATTATAAAAAGAGACAAAATGACTAAACAACTTTGCTATGAATAATCCAAGAGACCACCGCCGGTTGACATCACAACCGTTTCAACAATCTTCTCATGTAATTTATACCATTGTATATTTTCATTTTTTTACCCCACAGGCATAAAGTATAACTTGAATTCATAACATTTTTACAACTTAAACAAGAACAACATCAATACCAACATCAAATTCATAAAAAGGGATTAGGCACTGCAGTATTGACAGGCAATTGGTGCAAAAGTATTAATAGAGGACCTGAATTTGAAAAATGCAGGATAGTTTTAACTTCAAAGCAAAAGCAGCTTAAACAACAAGGTCTTGGCAATAGACCGCATGCCTCAGATGAACTTAACTATAGCGACATTGAAAAACTCTTTAGCAATGGCTCTCTTGGTACTCACTCTCCATTAGCTCTTACATTTTTTTACATTTGATTTTTACAACACAATTGGGAATGAGATTTTGCCGTATCAGAAACTAAAGCATTGTGGGTAGAGCGTACACCAAAATACAAAAAAATGTCACTCGTGTCGAACAACGCAATGAATTAAACTCGTTTGCGGAACAAGTTCCGCACACTCGTTTAATCCATGCGTTGTTCACCACTTGTGACGTTATTTTTGATATTCGTTATGCCTAATTAGTTATACTATAAATCTTACCTAAGCTAAAATTAATTAAATTTGTATAAAACATTATATTAATTTCTGAAAAGGGATAAGAATTCGAACTTCTTGAGGCCGTCAAGGCCGTTCAATGCCGTCTTGAACTTGTCATGAGGTTTGAGTAAAGCTCATTGTTGAAGGCCTCATGGTGAATTCAAGATGAAGATCAACAATAAAAGTGTTGCTCTATTGCTAAGTATTCCCATATATTTGTAGAGACTTTGTCTCATTTGCATTTACTTCATATCCCTTCATTGTTAATGATGTAGTAAAATTTTCATAATTTGTAGTGTTTTGACCATTTTAAAAGATCGAGATTAAACTGCAGCTAATTTTTTTTCATACTTTGCAAATGCTAAAATGTATGAAATATGCATATTAACAATATCCTTACTATTGACAATCCCCAGTTTTTAGACTTTGTCGACCTCATTTACCCACAACAACTGAAACTTAATAAAGCAAACAATGATTCTAAATACTGCCCTTTTCTCGATTCCACTATCATCGTTAACTCTGGTAAAATTAAAACCAAAACTTATGATAAAAGGGATGATTTTGATAACACAATTACTAATTTCTCTTTTCTTGGTGGCAACGTTCCTGTAGCTCCATCATTCGGGGTGTATATATCTCAACTAGTACAATTCGCACGCGCCTGTTCTACTATTGACGACCTTTATGAACGTAACCTTACTATCTCATCCAAACTTTTACAACAAGGTTACAGATTTCATAAATTGATAAACACATTTGAGAAGTTTTACAGAAGATATGAACATATGATATCTAAATATTTTGCGACTCGAAAACAGCTTACTAGTATTACTGGGGGCATTTCTCACCCTCGTTTTAACGACGATTCTGTTAAAAAATGTCAAAAACTGGTAAAAAAATCAAGAAAAGCTGGGACGTTACGTTATAAGGGATATTGACATGATATTCTAAATAATTCCGTTAAATGGTCTTTTGGATCCAATGACCTGAAGATTTTACAGGAAGTGCAACAGTGTTCTCCCAGCAGATTAGGCAGTTAAGCGACGAGCACTTATTGATCTATCTTTCTAACTTATTCTTTGCCTTATTCTTTCCTTCTCAAGATTATGGTCTTGGAGTTAGTGGTCTACCTGTGTTGCGTTTTATTTGTATGTTTATTATACTATAAGAAAACGGGACTTAGAAATGGTGGTTACGGTACCCACAAACCGGTTAAATCCTACCACTAGCTCTTGCTAGTACCGGCACCTAGTCCGGCTATCCCGAGTTCTTATCGTTGTCTATGTTTGTCTTTTGTCATTTTATTGTTTTTCAGAAATCTGGAATATTTGTGGCATGTGATTGTAGATTTCGGCAATTGTGAGTGTTCTTGTTATCTTTCCCACATTAATATTGCAACATTTAAAAGTCATTTAAAACAGGGACAATATATACAATGTATAGACGAGTTTCCAGTTGAAGCATCTGCTAGAAAATTTTGACGTAACATTATACAGTTTTCAATAGTGACGCAATTTGATTTCAAGTCAAATGGCACAATTTATACATGGAAATAGTAAAGTGGTCTATATGTTGTGTACAGTCCCTGTTCAAAAGGATAATATAACGCAAAATGCTTAAATCCATGAAAAATGCATATTGCAATTACAAAAACAAAGACATAACAAAAAGGATATGGAGTAAATGAACATGAGACCATCACACATATGCTAACACCAACTGCAATAATTTTAATGAGTTGTATGGCCATTTCGAAAATTAATTCCTCATCAGCAGCACTAGAACCAAAACATAGGAAATCCATAATTAAAAAAAAATGTTTAAAATGCATAAAACCAAAATGAAATCCGAATAATCAGCAATATCAAATATAGTTAAGGACAAAACTGCGATGGAGGGAATTAAACCATAGGTTTTAGAGTTTACATAAATTTTGATAATACTAACTGAACAAAGTGTACACATGAGATATATGTATAATATCTAAGAAAAATAAAGAGCATACATCTCTAACACCAGGAATTTTTATACCAACTCCACACTGCTTTAAAAGGCTCCTGTATAAAATATTTTATGAAAGGATATGGAGTAAATGAACATGAGACCATAAGACAAATGTGAACTCCAACTGCAATAATTTTAATGATCTGTATGGCCATTTTGGAAATTAATTCCTCATCAGCAGCACTACAAAAATGTTTAAAATGCATAAAACCAAACGAAATCCAAATAATCAGTAATACCAAATATAGCTAAGGACAAACCAAAGATAGAGGGAATTAAACCTTAGGTTTGAGCACGAAACAGAAAAGAAAAATAAGGACACACACATATACAAAAATGAACAACACGGGCCAAATGAAGAACCGTTATGAGATCAGATGCAACGGTAGAGTAAGCATCTCCTGCTTCTTATAACACCCGCCGTCTTGAATATGTCTACTCCGGTAGTAAAGTCAAACCCGGTAGTGGAAAAAACAACATTAGTGGTAAACAGACAGATCAGTTGTCATCTGGGAAACATATGATATATCTCTTAGCGGTCAAGATCGTGATGTCGATAGTAATACTTCTGTAGTGATGATCTCAGGTTATGGGTAAGATACCCTTGCTTAAGTAGCCAATGTGTAAACAATCGAGCTCCATCAAGGTAGTCCTAGTATCTACCACGGGCCCTTGAGTAGGGAATGGGCTGGATAATATCAAATACATATGCCAGTGCTTTTGGAATAGAGCTACAAGGAAAAAGGAAGTTGGAAAAGTGAAGTCATCGTGTTTTTAGTACAGCCTAGTTAGTTGTCAATAAGGATTAATGTCCTTAATGTCGAGCTCTTTTGGATAGATAAGATTAAGAAAATCACCAAAGCAAAAGGGTTATTTAGTTATTAAATATCATCTGTATAACAGGACTGGGTTGCACAAACGTCAATTAAAATTAATTGACGTTTAAGGGGGTAGACCTGGGGTAGGAGGAGATAACTCTGTTTTTCACTTTTTTATTACTTACACAAACAAATAGAATCATTGCACTAGGTATGATCAAAATTTTAGAATTGTAAAATTTTTTCCACACAGCAAATAAATATTCTTTTTGTCATGAAAAGAAATACCCAACATCCAGTTATTTATGATGAGTTCATTTTATCCTACATTTTTGCAATACTGTCCAAAGATTAGGAAAATCTGTAAAAGTCAGATTTCTTCCAAGGGAGGTAATTTATAGTACAGATTCAGCAATTTTATTGATTTTTACCCACTTTATTCAAAATTCAGAAAAAAATGGGACGGTAGAATTTTCTAAAATTCTAATATATCTTTCATATACCAGTTTTCTTTCTATTCTCAGTTTTTGGTGAAAATTAAATGACAGAATTTTCTACTAGAGGTGTTTGACAGTGATCAAAATAGAGTAAAAATTTCAGCCTATACTGTTGAGAACACCCACTTATTTCTGTTCAAAGTTGTTAAATTTACTATCATTATTCATGCTTACTTTCACACATGTCTAAACTACAGAATTTTGCATTTGAAATCATTCTAAATACAAATTTAATTAGAGCCAATTTTATACACCAAAATCAAGTCCTGAACAGATCAAATAATATGATGAAACAAGGTATCTTTGATGACCACTAGACATAAAACGGGACGGTAGAAATTGTTGAAAATTGCTTAAAGTGGACATGAACATGTGTAGTTTTAATACTGAAAATATCAAGAAAATTAAACGAGTGGAAAATTTTAGGCCTACCCAGGTCTACCCCCTTAACTTTTAAGTGTAAATTAAATCCTTAACAAATTCAACCAAATTAATTTACACTTAAAAGTTAAACGTCAATTAAACTGGGTTGCACAAACGTCAATTAAAGTTAATTGACGTTTAACTTTTAAGTGCAAATTAAATCCTTAACAAATTCAACCAAATTATTTACACTTAAAAGTTAAACGTCAATTAACTTTAATTGACGTTTGTGCAACCCAGTCCAGAAGCTCAAACTAGAGGATCAGATACTGAGCCTGAATCGCTCACCTGACAAAATGCTTACGGCAGGTGATGAAAGTGATGTTTATCACAGAAGGTCCTATGTTAAAATATGTTCTGTGCTGGCGGTCTTGTTTTTTATCAGATGAAAACAAAATAAGCAATCTTAGTTTGACTGAATTGGCTTCAATAATTTAAGCACATGTAATGAAAAAAAAATGTTTTAATATATGGGTACCATTCTAAACCAAGTTCGATGAAAAATGAGAAATCTTTGTAAAGGACCTTCCATACATCATTTCTGTAAAGTTTGCTTGATTTTGCTTCAATAGTTTCAGAGCAGATGTCGAAAATGATGTTATTCCCATAGGGTCAGTGTTAAACTATGTTCCATGCTGGCGGCCATGTTTTTTGTCAAATCGGAGTTATAAATGAGCAAACTTTGTAAAGGACCTTTAGTTCATCAATCCTGTAAATTTTGGTTGAATTTGCTTCAGCAGTTTCAGAGGAGTCTGATGAAAATGTGATTTTTCCTATAAGGTCCTATGTTAAACCTAAGTTCCGCGCTGGCAGCCATGTTTTTTATCAGCTCAGAATGAAATGAGCAATCTTTGTGAAGGACCTTCCATTAATCATTCTTGTAAAGTTTGGTTCATTTGCTTCAGTGGTTTAAGAGGAGAAGATGAAAATCTGAATTTCCCATAGGGTCCAATCTTAAACTAAGTTCCGTTCTGGCCATGTTTTTTGTCAAATCGGAAAAAATGAGCAAACTTTGTAAAGGACCTTTTAGTGCATCAATCCTGTAAAGTTTGGTTGAATTTGCTCCAGCAGTTTCAGGGGAGCTGCTGAAAATGTGATTTTTCCCTTAGGGTCCAATGTTAAACCTAAGTTCTGCGCTGGCGGCCATGTTTTTAATTGGAACGGACCAAAATGAGCTCTCTTTGTAAAGCACTTTCCATACATCATTCATGTAAAGTTTGGTTACATTTGCTTCAGTGGTTTGAGAGGAGAAGATGAAAATGTGAATTTCCCATAGGGCCAATGTTAAACTATGTTCCGTGCTGGCGGCCATGTTTTTTGTCGAATCGGAATAAAATGGGCTATCTTTGTAAAGGACCTTTAGTACATTATTCCTGTAAATTTGGTTGAATTTGCTTCAGCAGTTTCAGAGGAGTTGCTGAAAATGTGATTTTTCCCTTAGGGTCCTATGTTAAACCTAAGTTCCGCCCTGGCGGCCATGTTTTTTATTGGATCGGAACGAAATGAGCAATCTTTGTGAAGGACCTTCCATACATCATTCCTGTAAAGTTTGGTTGAATTTGCTTCAGTGGTTTCAGAGGAGAAGATGAAAACGTGAAAAGTTAACCTTCAATGAATTCAGCTGCATATGACCGGAGAAACAGATCGGCTGAATGAGGTGCACAGTTTGTGATCATAAATTTCTGTGGGCTGCTGAAAAACAAGTCCTCCATACTGGATTAATATATTATCGATCAGAAAACTCTAACATTTTAATCACTTCTTCATCTGTTGATTTTTTTCTATGATTCTGAGTGATGTTTCATAAAGTATGCTTGTTTTGCCTATAACTATTGCCTATGTGTTGCCTTCTTTCGCCGTTTTAACGAGAGAAACACCCTTTAGCCGTGCTTTCAGTTGTTCTTACGGAAATAAAGTGTGGAGAAGTCAATAAATTTTAATGCTGTTACAGAATGATAATGATCTCTATTTTAAGATGTCAGGATTATATAAATCTTATGTATCTCGAGTATCAACATCATATCTATGTTTTATATTTGATGTTTGTATGGTCGATGGAAATGCAGTCTCTCGGAATGTAGGGGTTAATCCGGTATGGTACTCGTTTAGAACATATTTCATTTCTATGGTGGCGCTCGGTTGGAAGGTTCGGAGTGTTCTGAACTGATGGAACACCCGGAAATAACAATAAAACAGAACTGGAACATTGTTCGGAGAGGTTCCATCTGCGCCGAAAAAAAAGGTGGTGCAGACAGAATTCAATATGGCGACCAAAAGAATATTTTGAGAAACAATAAACGATTTTAACAGTTTTTGCAGGAAAAATGTGCTGGATTTTTGCAAATGATACAAACTAACAATATATACGTGGCAGACGATTTTTTTTCAGAGGTTTGAGCATTGAATCTATACCCAAATCGCCTTTGAATTGACAGAAGTAGTCTTTAGAGAAATTATTGATTAACAACTGGTGTTGTAATTTCTTCATAAACTGTCTTTAAAAGTTATAAATATTCAATTTATGACACCGAGAACAAAAAATTAATGATTAATAGTCATGTAAATTCAAAAAATATAAATAGTTTTGACAAAATTATTCTTGTGTGCTCCTTTTCGTTTCGCTGGAACTGGAACTGAAAGAACATGTGCAGAACTGCCCAACCAAGCGCTCTCGTATGATGTATCATATTTTTTATATCCATCTCTGCTTTTGCTGTTGGTTTACACATTGCATGTAATACACCTCTCGCTTATTAAACATCGAATTAAAATAACGTTTTCTAATATACATTATTTCAAAAATGTAATATGATGGAGAACTCCAGTTTTCCACAATTGTGTGTCACATTTTTAAGGTTAAAGGCCCCTTTTACAGTCTAATGTTAAACATATGGAAATTTTATGTAAAACCACCAGCCTTAACGGCTTGTTGTTTCTTCACCAAACTTCGTTTGCACATAGCTGTTTCATTTATGCATACAAAACTACCATTCGTTGCAAGTTTGATGAAAAAATGAATGAGTTATTTATGATAATCAATATAAAAAACGGCAAATCATTCGAACAGACCGCATTTTTGTCCCAGAAAACATCCAACTACCACAAGATTTTTCCTGCAAAATCATTAAATTTGTTGATACTAGCATAAAGTGATGGTAGCTTTGCATGGGCAATTATCTCAATAATTTGCAGATAAATTTCTAGAATAAAGCAACAAGCCGTTTAGGCTGGGGCTTTTACACAAAATTCCCATATGTTTAACATTGAACTGAAAAGGGGACCTATAACCTTAACATATTGGAGTTTGGTTGGGTTATTAATAAATATCATGTATATGATTGCTCTATTTATAGCTTTTATGGTTCTACGATGACTCATAACCTACAACATTTCAGACAACTTTTAAGGCCATCCTAAATTAATTCTACGTTGAACGTCATCCGCGCAAGTATGTTTTTGAAAATTCTTGAAAAAAAAACAATAAAGAATTCCGCATTATCCACAAATATTCGGGTGGAGGTTGCGATCCGTCACTAACCTAGCAGTCGTGAAAGAGTAGCTCAAGAAAGAGGAATGAAATGTTTCGTGTCAGTCGAGAATTTGAAATAAAAGTGTGATATCTGTACTAAAGCTTATTTATGCATAAAATGTGTAAAAGACATTTGTAAATGTTTGTTTCAATTTTTTGTTTGTTTTATTTCTCCCTCCCTGGTAGAAATTCAATGGCAGTGATGTCGATCCAACTTGTCCGTTGTGCCATTTAGAAAATGAAGATATTGTCCATTTTCTCTTGAAATGTAACTCTCTTCTTCAGTATAGAACCCAATGTTTAAATGACTTAAAATCTGTTTTAGTTAACAGCTTTAGTCAAAATTTTTGGGAACCTCTACAATCTGAACCTACTTTGTTAACTTGTCTCATTTTGGATGCACCGTATCTGGTACAGAAAAACCTTTTACCAGCTGATAAAGCTTTTCTAGAGTTAATTGAAACTATTACAAGGAAGTTGTGTTTTAATTTACACTGTGGTAGATCATTTTTAACTCATGTAAATAAATGGTCAGGTGTGGGAAATTGCTCAAATCTTCTGTACATATTTTAGATTTTAGCAGATTTTATTATAACTTTTATGTGATCATTTTCAATTTTCAATCAACTTGAGGATTCTACATACAAGAAGAAGAAGACTTACGTTGACGTTATTCATAGAATGAATTTAGGACGTCTTATTCCTGAAAATACCTATTTGATTTATACTGCAACCTCTCTATTTGCGTAAGTAAACTGCATTGACTGTATAAACATAAGTGATATACAGTCATTGAGCGTATAACACTTTATGAATGACGCCAGCAATGAGTTTCCGTAGAGATTGTTCCGTGACGTTGCAAGAAAACAAGAATTCATCTCGAGCTAACGACGTCCGCTTCAATTTTTAAATCATCATTTTTACCGAAAAATTTTACCTAAAATTCAGTTTGTAAATGTTGCAGTATAAACACAATAACATCACATTGACATAAACTTTATATAAGGATTCGGCCCAAAACGGTGAAAATGCTCACCAAGGCTCGCATTTCTCCGCGTTTCTAAGCCTCATTCTTATATGGCATTCATGCCAAGTCAATGTACTGTTATTGTTTATTCTAATATGGCTCTTATTAATCGTCAACCAGTTTAATACTCGATAACCATATATTTCGCACATGCGCAAACGGTATCGGAATATGAGTAAAGGGGGTGAAGAACAACAATGTTTTTAATTTTGTTCTTCTTAGTTTATGAAGGAAATAAAAGTTAAGAACAGTTTGAACTAAATCATGCCAATGAAACACGTAAATGTGTATTATTTTGCTTTCGATTTGAATTTTGAACTCGCATCTGTTTGAAAACGTCAGATTGTGTATTGCGACGTCATAGACATAGACAGAAATGGAGGCTGGAAATCCGCCTTCCCTGCGGTCGCTTCAGAATGGAAAATTCCATTTTCTGGCATATTAGAATCGAAATAATTCATGGCAGGTATATGGTTATTGTCATTTAACCATGGGCTTGGCCTTTATATTCGTAAATTTAACCCCTCGCTGACGCTCTGGGTTAAATTCGAATATAAAGGCCCAGCCCATAGTTAAATTTCCAATAACCATATACCTGCCATGAATTATTTCTTAATTTAAACAGGCAGAAGGAGGAAATACTTAAAACAGGAGCGAACATCCACATTCAAAACAAAGTTTTATTTGCACAAAAGGGGACTTTTACAAAGGAAAGATACGACTATTTGTGTCACAATATAGACGCTTTATCCTGCAATGGTGGTATTTACTAGACGAATACGATCCTACAAATATTTTTTCGTACTCGTAGGGTAGACTTACAAATTCAATGCTCTGTATTTAGATGGAATTAAGCCAACCTCGGTGTTAGCCTGATTATAAGCTGTTGCGTATAGGAACTAATATGAGGAAGGTGCTACCTTAAAAGCGAGCGAAGAAATTACGTACACAAAAAAATCGGTACCTTCCTCTAAGGGGGGCTGATATTTTCATAAAAAATAGCGACTAGTAAGTAAGTAAGTGAGTTTTAATTCCAATCAAGGGCCCTATAGAGCATATGATTAAACAATGATTTTCACTCTTCACTCACACACATTTCTCTCGAACTTCTCTCTTACTGATTATGAATGACAAAACAATTAAATTATATACAATAAACACACCAGAGTATTAAAATATTATATATATATATATATATATAGTCCCTTGAAAAAAAGTATCTCTCAGTTGAAAGATAACAGCAAACAAATACCGAAGATTAATGAAATGCAGGGAGAAATTAGAAACACAGCAAAACAGAGACAGCATGACAAAAAAGACAAGAACGTAATCAGTAAGCCTTCACAAAACGTAGAAACTGGAAGTAGCAACAGTTGTTACGGGGAAGACGTGCTCAACACAAGACACGTCCGTAGTGTAGACTGTAGACTGTAGATTTGATTTTTTTTTCTTGTGGGGGTATTACAAACTTTGAAGGGAAAATGATTCTTTCTGATAACATAGATTGGCACTAAAACCCACACTTTGTTTGTGCAGAAAAACAACCAGCATGTGTGTAAATGGGGTATTAGAGGGATGGGGATTGGCCTTTTTAGCTGCAAGCGGGGAAGGGGATCGTGGTAAAAAAAAAAACTGCACGAGAAAACTGGAAAGGTTCTTAGCGAGAAGCAGGAAAAATCAGCCTCTTTAAAATTCATTGCTAAGTTTCCCTGAATTGGAAGGTCGAGAAAAATTAAAACGGCCCAAACTGAGACTCCCTTTGAAGGAGGTGTGAGGGGTGTGTGCTGTCTATAACTGGAAAAAAATCAATTTTGAGTTAATGTCACGATTTTTGCCCAGGATCCGCTTCTGATGGTATTTTAGGGTCTCAATGACGGGTCCTTTTTTCCGAAATCCTGTTATTTTTTCTTGTTTTTCCTGTTTCCTGAGCGGGAAAATATTTTACAAAGATTCTGAAAGAGGCCACCTTTTTCCGTTTCCGTGACAGCTGGCTGTTTTTTTTTTCAGTGGTTCCCGCTTCACGCTGGAGATCCTTTCCCGTTTTCATGTGCTCTTTTTTGCTACAAACCCATTTCGCGCTTACTTTATAAAGGCAAATCACACTTCCCGCTTAAACCCCATCGTGACCCACTATTATTTGACATGTGACAGCTTCACCCACATATCCACCTTTCAAGAAATGACAATTTTTGTCAATACTTCTTCTGAAATTAAAGAAAAATCCTGAAAGAGTTTACTATTCCTGGAATCCCCCTGGAACTGCAACAGTGTATGAGAAGTTGAGCAATGTTATATTTTAAGGTAGGTAGAGTGTGAAATAATAAGACTCCAGAACTTTGGAAACATATGAAGGTAAGCTCATGCAAGTTATAACCAATAAGTGTAATGATTCAACAGAAGAGCCGAGACAAAAATGTAAAACTAGATTACATTCTATTAAAAATGTATTTGTTATTTAACGAAAGTGATTTACTGTGAAGTGTACACCTGTGTTTTTGCAAAGCAATGTAAATTTTTCAAAAAGAGCCATGCTTGGATTTTATTAATTAAAAACATTTAGCTAAGATAGACAGACATAGAAGCAGAGAAGATAGACTTGAAGGGAAATAACTGCAGAAGCAGATCAAATTGGAATTGTTTGCCTGTAGGATGATTGTACTTGTATATTTAGGGGCCAACCATTTAACTTGAAAAAGGGGGTATGTTTTTGTTTTATTCTCTGCAGAATTTTTTCACAAAAAAAAAATTGACTCATATCAACAAAATATTTTTTTTGTCAAAATTGGCATCATTTTTGGGACAGAAAGCCTCCTTCAGAATATTCTAATTCATCAATTTTGCTGCCAGAATATTTTTTTTCACATAAATTCAACTTCCTGGAGATGGGATGTTGTTTCCTTGACATTTACCCAGTTTCCTCTCTTTTTCATATTTAACTTATTTTGGGGGGAAACCCATAGCCCATCCCCCTTTTTAATTTTAATGGTCGGTCCCTCAACCGAAAAAAATCATGAAAAACACAATCAGGGTTATCACATAACTATATGCTCAGTTTACTTATATATTATTTGCTTTTACTGCATTATTCCTCTTCCCATTCCACAAATAGTTTTCTCAACTCCAGGCATTATCGATTTCATCTGTAAGCTGGTCAAAGTATACAACCTATTATATTTCTACCTCGGCGTTTATTCCGTCACGGTCATTATTTCATTCTGATTGTTCAATTAGATGTTGTGGATATTCTACCCTAGTGCATTTTATCCAAAAGGAAGGAATACACTGCCGGAATAAATACCCTGTTACAAATGTACTTGAGAAATGCAGAAACGGTTAATGACAAGTGGGGAAGATAGTCAGTGCCAAGATGAGCATATATTCCATAACCAAGAAACATAACGTTTAGTGTTATAAGACAAATATTTATGGACATATGTGGTACTGTTATTATTCCCCGTCTTGGAGGACTACAGTAAATCATCACTGACGTCAGAGACAGTGCACAACTTTTTAATCTGACAAAGGCAAATTATGCATGTAGGGTTATTACACTGATGCTTAGAGTTTGTGTGAAACAATGTCACATTCCGTGTACCCAATGTCACGATTTATCAGTAAATGTAATATCCGCAAATTATGAATAATTCGCCAAACATTCTGTCTTCTTATCGTCTGCTTACGTACCGGCATCAACAAACTGGTTTCTCAACTGATTCCTGAGCACTGTTCTTCGTAGGGGAAGTTAAAAAAAAAGGAATAATACTCAAATGAATCTTAGTTGTATATTTTTATTAGATTTTTATAGAATTTTTTCGAACGTTGTTTCCGTTATTGTTGAAGCAGATATAATTACGGTCAGTAGAGATTTGATTTGATCACGTGACAATTAATCTCACCTCCAAACGGTTGTAATATTAATTATTTAAATATAATGTTATTTTAAAAACTAGATGCATCGGTTAATTTCCTAATTTAGCGGTAGGAGTTTAAGATTTTATATTTACCTAAAACTGTCCTATTTCCTAATTTCACGTTAACGTTTTGGACTTTGGTTTCGAGAGTGTCAGAAAATTTTCTCATTTCCGGTAGCGAATATTTCAAGGGACCATCACTCCTACCATAGGAGCGAGCTTCGCTCGCTTACTACCGTGGATGACTGTGCTTCGAAGTGTAAGAAAGAAGCCTACATATGAAAAAGAAAGGAAATGAGGCAAATATCAAGGAGACAACATCCCATATCCAGGTTTAAACGACCCAAAACAAATTTAAAAGCAGCTAGGGGTCACCGCACGGTCTTCAACACAGTGAAGAACCTAGCACCATAAAGCAAGCCCTAAATGGCCCCAAAAAGATAAAAAAAGTGACTAAATCAATGGAAACAAACCACATGTTTGTTGTTGTTATTAGATATGCTTCGTCGCCGTGAGAATTGTCTCAGTAGACTGTTGTAACTATTTATACTGGTACAAAACGATTATGCAAAGACCTGTTGAGATTTCTTTAAATGAATCAATTGCATTTATGAACAATGAAAGAAGTGTTGATGAAATAACACGCGAAATTCTGAGTGATACTTTCCCTCAAGATCAAGCTATAACTCTTAATGACATTTGAGCCCTACCAATTGTCAGCCAGACATCTTTAGGTATTTCTTAAGTTCCAACGTCAACCGCTCTAGATCATTTTGCTAGAAACACAAACCTGAAACATTTAACAAAACAGGCAATACTATTACCTTCATTAAACAGAGTACTATCAAATTATCAGATATTGTATTGCTAGATTATTGGCAAAATGAAGATATTTTTCTGACTATCCACGAGAAAACACAGGTACTTTTTTTGCAGAATTTTAGTCTTTCTCTACCCCTTTAGACTTATTTGACAGTAAAAGTCGCATTGCGGCTTTCCATTTGCACTTGAAAGGACAGTTCCTGACTTTGTTCAGTGACTTGAGTAGAACAACAAAATTTAATTGGGAAGTACTCTCCGCTTCCTTTAAACTAAAGTTTCAAGATTTTGCAGGGCCAAGTTCAACGGTAATGATGACAGATTTGCTTTATCAAATTAATATCTTCGTCTTAATCTGGTTCATACAATAATTGAAGATTTTCATCGCAGTATTGCTAAAAAGGCACAAAGTTTAAGGAAGCATGACTACGAAATACTGTCAAAATCAATGCGTGGTCTGCAAGAAAAGATGTCATTTTTCTCAAGAGCAGGCAATCCTGCAGATTTACAATCCGCATTAACAACACCAAGAATGGCCAATGCTTGTGGAAATAGGATGTATTGGCGAAACAAAAGCAAATAACAAGACCAAAAAATCGGAATATCAAGATATAAAAGCTCAAATTGACAAATTACGGGAGCATGTATCTAAATTTTCAGTGGAATGAAGGGCCTTCACAAAATTGTGCACAATTTTAAAACAAATTTTTAAGATACTAAGTCTTTATAACGAGTAAGCTAAGTCGTTATAACGAGATACTAAGTCGTTATAACGAGTTAACGAAGTCGTTAGAACGAGATACTAAGTCGTTATAACGAGTTTACGAAGTCGTTTTAACGAGATACTAAGTCGTTTTAACGAGTTACTAAGTCGTTATAACGCGATAAAAATAAAACACCACCTGGCACTAACGGACTTCCGTATGATTGAAAATGTATGATTTCATTAGTGAACAACACTATCGAGAACAATAAAAACATTTCTTTATTTTTACTTCAACAGGATGACAAAGTCCATAGTTACCATGTTTTTTTTGTATATGATGAAGACATATTTTTCTGTTCATCTAAATTTTTAATTTCAGTTGAAGAATGTTCTGGTAAAAAGTATGGTCACACAAGGCGTTGAATCTAGTATATACACGTACAATGCGAAACTGGTGAAATCACATGAAATTAAAAACAATTCAATGATAATTGATTATAAAATGATACAAAATACACATGTAAGTCCCGTCCAATGCTCCGAGCCAGGTGATACGCGTTAATAGCCCTATTACCATATTGTGCCGAATATTTTTGTCACAGCAATTTCTTTCAACTAAATTTGCGGAAATTATATTGCCGTCACCACATCAATGAAAAATATGACCTGTCTGTGTCATAAATGAAGCAATTTTAGAATTTTGCAACACATTACTTGCCATAGTGCACAGTCAAAATATTCTCACTTTAATCACACAA
Organism: Modiolus philippinarum; assembly: GCA_002080025.1. Taxonomy (NCBI): domain Eukaryota; kingdom Metazoa; phylum Mollusca; class Bivalvia; order Mytilida; family Modiolidae; genus Modiolus; species Modiolus philippinarum. The sequence continues at coordinate 33,375 of MJUU01053230.1, read as the reverse complement.
AAATCTGATGATATACTGTTTGTCTGTACCGTGATTTCTTATACACAACAAAATATAACAACGTAAATAAAGAAAAACGAAATCATAATGTCCCAAACACTTTTTACATATTATAAATTGTGGTTTAAATTATGCTGTATGGATCCCTGGCCATTTCTTTTCCAAATTAGGTAATAAAATTGGTTGTAGTAGATAATGGAAACCAAACAAGAAACATTGAACGATGAGAAAAACATGATTTCTGCTAACAATATGTTTTTATTCCAGTAACACTTGTTTATGAGATATAAGGGGAACAATGTAAAATTGTTTTCAAAGGGCCTCTCAATACTAGGAGCAGTGATACGGGCTTCCTTTGGGCGGCTCTCGTGTTTTTGCTAACATAGTTGTCTTTTGAGTTTACCGAACGAACGTCAAGTAAATGGAATTTCACAGGTATATTACTCAAGACCATGTAATCGAAGTACATGTATAGATTCATGCAAAAAAAAAAGAAAAAAAAAGATAACAATATCTAAGGCCAAAACAGAACATTTTAACGACTTATTCTAAAAATACAAAAATACCAAAGTTGCATGATAAACAGTAAATTTTGTTATGCTGTACACGTGTTTCAAGGAGTAACCTCTCATCAGCAGCATTAAAATCAAATAATATGGAAAACCATAATCCAAAAATAGTCAAAAAAGAATTACTCATTACCAATACTACCGAAAAAGCAAGCCAAATCCAGTACTAAGGACATCTATTGATTTCAGCTTCCTCTACAAAGATGACGTTCTTCTCTGAATGATCCACAATTCAAAGAAAATACTTATTAACTAGAAATTAAAGAGACTAATCATAACTTTACTTCTGCTTTGTAAAATTAACATGAAAGGATACGCAGTAAATGCACTTGCGACAAAGTCTCTACAAATGCATAGGAAAAAAGTAATCAATCGAACAACGCCCTCACAATGAGATTTGCCTATATCTCATTGCAAGTTAAAGATTTGTTGTTGTAAATGGAAGTCTGAAATTTTACCAAACAGCACAGTTATGATCTTTCTTTATCTAAGGGGCAAATATAACTGACTTTAACTGTCGAGCATGCAGCTTATACTTCATTTCAAAAACTGCTACGTCTGGAATATGTTCAGCCTTTAGATCTCTAATTCAAAAATCGTTCCTTCGTTTGCTTAGATCAAACCTTCCAATAAAAGAAACAAACAAACAAACAAAACATAAAAGACATACAGATTTTTGAAATTTGACTTCATTCTTATAGCTGCTGTCTTATAAGAAACAGGAGATGCTACTTTATCAATGCATTTGATCTCGACAATGGTTTTTAAATTGGGTCCGATTTGCATCTTAATTCTTTTTTTCTTCGCCGTGCAATGGTTTCTGTATTTTTGTTTATTATTTTTTATTTTTTTTTCTCTGTATGTATGCGTGTGTAGTCGATTATGTGTTTATCTGGGGGGGGGNGGGGCACTTTACTAATTTATCTTTAGACTGACGGTTCCTTGCGTACTTACTTTTAGCAAATGGCAGAAATATGTGCTTCAAATCTTATTTTACCAGACGATTTACCGGTATGCACATTTATAAAGTTATAAAGTGGTCTAATTTGTCCAAAACAAAAACAAAAACAAAAAAAAATGTCGGGTATCGCAAAACGGTGATAGCTGTTAATTAAGGTTAATTTAATGAAATACGATTCATCCGGAGCGATGAAAACAGATTTTATACCCTACTTTCTCCCTGAATTACAAAAATGCTCCCATGCACTGTCGGATGAATGTCGTCCCGACTTCCTATCTTTGTGTAGTTTGTTTTTATTTTTCCTGTGTACTTCCCTTGCAGGTTGTAGCATGTAATTGGATAATTTCAGCATTGCAGATGTTTTCTGTAATCCCTTTTGACTTCATTTGATTTTTCTCCGTAAATAATCTTCTCGATGAGAAACAAAAAATACTTGGAAGTTCCGTTTTTGTTCCCTTTACGTCTTTATGTCAGTCTATTCATGAAAACTGCACATTTTTGAGGATAAACAAAATGTAGGATATGAAGTGTTATTATCAAACACCTTGACAACAGAGTAGCCCGATAACACAAAAAAAAATGTTCTAGAAATGCGGAAAAGTAAGCTTGATACATTAGATCGAATACCTTTAAAACTAGGTAAAACCTGTTTGACCACTTTTAAAGTAGCAGGTTAAACCATTTAAGGCCGTTTAAAATGTAAATATTGGTTTAACACCGCCAAACAATGTGGGATGTATTTTGACCTTCTAGGTGAAGAAACAGAACGATTGTTACACAGAATCATGCACAGTCATGTTTGAATTTTAATCCTTCAATGTTAACTTTTAGAACATAATTATTGGACTTATTGTATTTAAAATCCACTGTTCGAGGTGCTGACCAGTTCACATTTTACTTTTAAAAGAATCTACAGCAAAAATGTCTTTCAAATTTGTATACTTTAATGGTCGAGGAAGAGGCGAGTTAGTGCGACTCATATTTGCAGCTGCAGGAGTAAAATATGAAGATAAACGTATAGAATTTAAGGACTGGCCAGCCCTCAAACCAAGTAAGTCGTCTTACATAACAGAAATTGCATAACTTTAAAAATAAAAACAAGTTATATACATGACAATCTTTCTTTTTATTATTTTAATTAATTTATGGATTATCTCTGTCATTTTCAAAACAAATGCAAATTCTTTTTTATGTACCAAAATATATAACGATATTTGTTATGTAGATTATTTGGCGCTGTACTGCAGATATATATCTAAATGTAGGTGCTTTCGTTTAAATTTACAGTATTTTTCTTCTTTTTGCTAAATATAATGCCATATTCTATCCAAATGTTGCATTAGCAAAGAAGAAAGACAACATAATAACTCCACAATGAACTAACTAGATGTCAAATGGAGGTAATTACAAAACTACCGATCACAGTTGTCAAGAGCCGAAATCCATGAGACAAAAAGACAATCAGGTGGCATTTCAAAAGAAATGGTATGTTAAACCGGTTTATGGCATGCCGAACCCCACCCCCACCCCCACCCCTTCCATTGCAGTAGTGTCCGGTAGCAACTCGTTGATACGCGTAGTTTGAATTTTTACGTGTTTCACATATATAACGTGGGAGAATCCATGTAACACCAAACACAAACCTAAAGAGTATGTTACCCATAATTTGAAGTTTTACGGTTGAGATCACGATCTTGTGGACCGCTATGGGATATGTTTCCCAGGTGATAACAAATCTTTTCCATTGATGTTTTCCTCTACGGATTTGACTTTACTACCGGATTTGACGGGTGTTGCTAAAACGCGGAACGGAAAACGGAACGGAATGACATGTTCAACACGGCGGGGTCATATGAGAAGTTAGAGATGCTTATCTTTTTGGTGCACCTGATCTCACCCATGGTTTAAGTTTGGGTCCGTGTTATTCATCTGTATAGGTGTTCCCTTTTTCTTTTCTTTATGTCGTTGTTTCTTTGTGTTTCCGATGAAGCCATTGTATTTGGATTATGCTTTGTAAGACTGAAGGTTTGGTTCTCAGTTACTTCATTCATTTAAACACGTACATCAAATGATTTTTTGTCACTTAAGCGTTCAAATTGACGAAGTAATTTTTTCTTCACAAAGATGTTAAAAAATTGAAAACAACGAGTAATTATTATTAATTTTCTATAATCGGTTACCGTATTACTACAGTGCACCGATTGCAAAAATATAGAATTTACTCAGATCATGATCCTAAATTTGTTGCTATCCTGATTTCTCTTGATTTGTTGCATATTCTGAAGAGCTTTATTATTTCCCCAAAATTTATAGGACCCGAAAAAGTAGGCCCATTTAGTCGTGAATTTTGGTCCTATATCTTTGCTCATTTTCACAATATATTCAAGTTTTGTCGAAAATCGTGTAGTTGATCCCGAGTATGTGCATGCCTTCATTCCTAGGAATAAAATTAATATATGCCACAGTTGTATGTTTTCTGACATTTTAGTAGCCGCACATAGCTGTAAGTAGACTTTAACACCCATGCATTTTAGCCATTTCTTACTCGAAGGACACAGAGAATCAAAACAATTTCTTTTATTGGAGTGTATAAATATTTACTCTTCCAAAGGCTGTAAGTTTAGTTTGTTTCTTGAGGTCTTATACAGCAAAGTTTTTTTTTACAAAATCCTACAAAAATTAACAAAATCTGTCCGAACTGCATTCAGATGACCAGTAATTTTTTTTTTTGTTTTTTTGAGAATATTCAATGTAATTTGTTATCATGATGAAGAAAATAAATTCACGGGAAAGTGGCCATACTTCTTTTTAGCTCTCCTGGCCCAAAAGACCATGTGAGTTTTTGCTCTCACTTTCGTCCGTCGTCTATCGTCCGTCTGTCTGTCGTCAGTCAACAATTTCAGACATCTGCTCATCTGAAACTGCTGGGTAAATTTTAACCAAACTTGGCCTGAATCATCAAAAAGTTATACAGTTTCACAATTGTTTCCATAGATCAAATAACATGGCCGTTGTTGCTAAAAATAGAACATCGGGGTAAATTGCTATTTTTGCAAATCACTCAAAAACTATAACAGATATAAAAACAAATCTCAGAATAATAATGATCAGCATGGCAAGGAGCTACCAACCGTGCAATTTCAAAAAAAAATCTATAAAGCAGTCTTTTAGTTATCTCCCCTTTTCCGTTAATTTTCAAAATTATATTAGAAAAACTAGAAGTGATACGGGTTATTTTTTTCATTCCAGAAATGTTAAGGACATGAAGATCTACTTATCTGTAGATTTGGTGAACATCTGAATACCCATAAAAAAATTATTACCATTTATTGGTCAATTCTAAATTTTCAAAAACCCTTGGAGATTGAGGTCAAATTTGAACAAAAAAAATTATTTAGAACTATGTTTGACAGGTTAACTTGCCTCCAAGATGGCCACAGCCGGGAACATAGTATAATATAGGCCACTATGGGAATATGCTGCAAATCGTTAATTCTTGAAAACTGTTTTGTACACCAAGTTGATAGTAACTAGACATGGTGACATGATTGTCATCAAACATATGTATGATTTTAGTACCGATCATGAATTCACCATTCAATTGTGCACCTTAGTTAAACATGGACCTAATGCTAATGGTAAAAGGTTATGAATTGCTATTTCTTGAAAACTGTTTCATATATAAAGTTGATATTTACAAGGCTTGGTTACACGATGGTCAACTACAAAATTTTATATAGTTACATCATAATGTAACCCCGTATTAATCAAACATTATGATTACAGCAACACCACAAGGAAGTTTACCTATCTTAGAAGTTGAAGGAGAAGTCCTCTGTCAGAGTATGGCTATCGCCCGTTATGTAGCAAGGAAATTCAGTAAGTTATAACATTAGGCCAACCATGGAAAAATATTTGTTTGTCGTTGCCTACAGATATATTTTCATATCAGGTAGGTAGGGACGTTATTTTTTTTTTTTATTTAACGAAGGCATTAAATCTATAAAGGGCTTGGAATTTTGCTATGAACATGAAAAATTTGACAATCGTGATGATAAAAAAATGTTAAATAATCCAAATCACCAATATTTTTTTCTGGTTACTAGGCAGCCATCGGCAAACAAATGAAATTTTATTTTGGGGTTTATTTGGTGTAGCCATTGGTATTAAATATTGGAAGGAAATTAGTTTAAAAAATATCCATGACTTTTTTAAAGGATAACTTTGCTATCATTGTCAAATCAAACGTAAATTGTTGAATCTTAAAATTAACGATAAAACAGAGTTATTACTTGCTCTCTTGTGTTTTTTCAAGTCATTGTTAAATAGTTTTTAGTTAATGGATTTTATCCTAAATGTATTGGCAAACAATCCCGTTTTAGGAAGGCGAATCGATAAAACCATTGAAACATGGAAATGTGAAGACTCAACAAATTACAAGATTATAAATGGAGAAAAAAGCAAAATTACAAAGATATAGCAAATGAACAAAATCAAAGTAAAATGCAGCAAAAAAATCACGGTAAAATGCTACACAAAGCACAGAAAAATGCATAAAGAACACTGCTATTCAACATGTATATATGTGTTTGTTTATATGACGCATTAAGACAATTCAAATTAAACACAATAGATGTACAAAATTACCCAAAGTTGCATATTAATTAACTATAATTTTGCTATATTGCACATGTGTTTCAAAGAGTAACCTCTCATCAATAGCATTAAAAGCATATTGTTTGAAAAAACTTTAGTCCAAAAATTGTCAAAAAAAAGAAGTACTCATTACCCAAAATGTCGAAACATGAGACAAAATATGTTTTAACTTATTTACTCATTACAATTTCAGAATTAATGGGAACCACAGATATGGAAGAAGCAAAAGTCAACATAGTGCTAGACACAGTAACTGACCTCAGAATAGCAGCAATTTCAGCTAAGTTTGAAAAAGATGAAGCAAAAAAGGTACATAAAAAATATGTAGATTGTTAATGCGTTTATTCAATTCTGTTTTATTATCATCCGCAATAATATAAACAGACTAGTTATTTATGACTTTTGGTGTTTAATATTGCGAATTATTTCATGATTTTTTTCTTATCATAGCATTCATCAGTAAAATTTTATCCGCGTCGCTCTTATTTCGACGCGCAAGGTAGATCCTTGATAGTAAATATTTTCTGGGTAAATAAACCAGTTGAATTTCAGAGGTCTGTACATAAATTTTTTAACGTGAATTTTTCATGAAATTACTTGAATTTATCGTGAATTTTTCTAGTGAATTGCACGTTAATCGAGCAATAGATAATTATGGCCCGATGTTAAGGAAAACATCCAGATTTATTAACCCGAGAAGGGTTATTTCACAAGGGCTCTGTTCAAGGGAAACAACTCCTTCCGTGGGTTTAGAAATTTGGACTTTTTACGTCAATAGGGGCCATTTTATTTCAAGCAGATTCAGATTCCACATTAAGAAGTCGTTTTTATGTTTAATCTCGCAAAGAAAACTTCTATATTCTTTTTAGAATCAACAGGTTGTTTCCCGTCGTGACGTCATATCTCGGTTGATCAGCGGTATAGAGTAGGGATGTTTCCAACTGTGATGTCAAGTCGAAGTTTTTTGCCAAAACATCTGGATTATTTTTAAGTCACATGACTTCTTCCATCCAATCTAACCTTTCCTTATTTGATAAAATGTAAGAAATTAGAGTTTTGATAAGATTTGCCCATGTAACCAACAACAATACCACGAGATGTTATAAGTAGAAATTGCAAACTTGTCTTTTCTAGTTGATTGTTTTAGAAGAAAAACTAATGATGTTGAATAGAATTTCAAACTTATTATACAATTGGGGAACGCACTTTTTATTAAATTTTGTAGTAATTTAAAATTTTACTTTTTTTTTTACTTTTTTTATTATAGTTAAGAAATTAAAAAAGAATAACGGATTCGTTTAAATTGTTATACAAACACAGACTCTTGTTAATCACACTTGATCACTAAAAAAAGAAATAAATAAATACATAACTGAAACAAAAACAAAAAAGAACAAAAAACAAACAAACAAAAAAAACAAAAACAAAAAACAAAAAACGAAAAAAAAAACCAAAACAAAAATGTCTCTCCAGAGTTATTCAACTTTTAATTTACTATAAATATGTAATTTTTCCAGAACTTTACAATACTTATGATAATACATAAATACTTTGTTTTCATTTAGGAAACAATGTTGAAGAAATTGAAAGACGAAACAATACCAAATACATTAAAAATCTTAGAGAAGATGATACAAGACAATGGTTGTAAGGATGGATACATTGTCGGAAAGGGTGTAAGTATACAGTAACTTGATATACGGTATAGTTTTTACATTACATTTGATTTATATGTAAACATGTGTGGTGGTACGATTAAACCACTTAATCTTTTGCTTGACAACATTTTTGTTCGTTTTGGCAACATTGTTTATCAACAGGTCATTGGAATTCCCATGGGTACAAATTGTGCGCCTCTCATTGCAGATCTTTTTCTTTTCTGTTACGAACGTGACTTCATGAAAAAATTACAAAATGGGACCATACAAAACAGTGATCAACTTATTTCTATTTTCAAAGATAACAGCAGGTATATTGACGATATCCTTACTATTGACAATCCCATGTTTTTAGATTATGTCGACATCATTTTCCCAAAACAACTGAAACTTAGTAAGCTAATAATGATTCTAAAAATTGCCCTTTTCTGGATCCAACTATCACCGTTGACTCTTGTAAAATAAAAACTAAAATTAACGATAAAAGGGATGATTTTGATTTCAGTATTACTAATTTCCCCTTTCTTGACGGCGACGTTCCTCTTGCCCCATCCTACGGAGTTTATATTTCTCAACTGGTATGATTCGAACGCGTTTGTTGTACTCTTGAGGACTTCAATGAACGTAATCTTACTATGACATCAAAACTTTTGCAGCAAGGTTACAGATTTCATAAATTGCTAAATACATTTAAAAAGTTTTATCGAAGATATGAACATTTGATATCTAAATATAATGTCACTCGCAAACAGCATATTACTAAGGGCATTTCCCATCCTCGATTTTACGGAAATGTTGTTAAAAATGCCAGAAACTGATTAAAAATCATGAAAAACTGGGACGTAACTTACATTCTTTACGCAATAGGGGATATCGACTGGATATTCTGCACGTGTCCGTTAAATTAGCTTTTGGATCCAGTGACCTGAGGATTTAAAACACATACTGGCCTCTCATTGATACTGCCGATGTATACTTAAATACATGATGATTCTTTACCAAAGCCATTGGGAGTTTTGAATTTGATTTTTCTTCCGCAGTGCGACAGTGTTTTACCAGCAGACTGGGCTCCTAGAGCTAGCCGGCAGTTTAGCGGTGAGCACTCCTTGACTCATCTTTCAAAATTACGTTTCGTTCCCCAATTTTTCTTTTCAAGATTGTGGTTATGGAGTTAGTAGTCTATCTGTATGGGTTTTATTCGTATGTTTATTATACTATAGGGAAACGGGATAGAGAAAGGGAGGCTTGGTACCCATAAACCGGTTTTACCCTACCGCTGGCTTTTACTAGTGCCGGTACCAAGTCCGGCTGTCCCGAGTTAATATCGTTGTTTACGTTTGTCTTATGTATTTTTATTGTGGGTTTTTTTTTTCTTGTGCATTTCCTGTTTACTTTTTGGAATGTGGCTGTTTTTTGGCCACTGTAGGTGTTTCCTGTTATCTTTTTTATTATATGTATTGTGAAACACAGTTTTACAAGTACTTGAGTGTTGCAAACACGATCAATGAATCTTATATATGCCAAGATGACGGATGGTGTCCCCTGTGAACGCAGCATAAAAATCCAGACGGTGTATTTTTTTTTTAAGTAATGAAAAACCACACCTGTAAATATAGTTTTTAATCTGAAGAGTTTCAGATGTGAAAGCAAAGAAAGTGAATTCATGGGTAATTATATGGTGGAACACCGTATGATGAACGAACTTCATACCATTCGTATCACAAAAGCTGCTTAGTCAGAGATTTGTTCAATCTATGTTAATTTCTTCAATCAAGAAATTCTTTGGCCGTCACCATAACGTTATTGAAAGATATGACGTATCAGTATCCCAAATGGAAGTGGACATTTTCAGCTAGATTCACGTCTTCCCAGATTTGACTTCCGATTTTGACATTTCCTAGATTGACTCATCTACAGTGTGACGGGTGCTGTTCAGAGTAGGACATGCTTATACCCTTCCGGAGCACAAGATGTCACTCTCAGTTTCACTCGAGTTCACACTATGACTGGTTTTTCTTTGAATGTTGTGATTTCTATTTCTCTGCCTTGTATCTGTCTAACGTCAGTGTTTTCTGTGTCTAACGTCATTGTTTTCTGTGTCTAACGTCAATGTTTTCTGTGTCATCGTTTTGGCCATGTCTTTGGACTTCGATTTTTGCAAATTCCATATCTTTGTTCCTTCGGTATTCTACTGCCGTTTTTTTTTATATTCCAGGTAACAAGGCAATTTTAAAGTTGAATGGTATTGTTATATGCATTATATAACAATACCATTTTACTTAAAAATTGCCATGCTACCTCGGCCTATACCCAATTGTACAAACTGTACTTTTCATTGCTAACACCATTGTTTTAGCATTATGTTTTTACGTTGCGGTAAATAAACGCAAGGCAGGATACTCATACCCTGATGATGCGCCCAAGCACTGTTTTTGTGAAGACTACATGACCATGTATGTTAATAAAATTGACATTTTTAAAAATTTGATCTGTATGTTTTTGTTACAGTTAACTGCAGCTGATTTGATACTCCATGAAGGACTACAAATGTGTCTGACAATGAGTGATGTTAAATTAGATGTACTCGATTCATACAAAGGTGTAAAAGCAGCTAGACAAAAAGTTGAGACATCTACCAAAGTTGCTGAATATTTGAAAAATCGTCCAGTGACAGAATTCTAAAATGATATATAATAACTCTCAAAACTTAATGTAAACTATCATAACTTGTACATATAGTCGTTCTTTCTAAGTTAACAAATATCATTTAATGTTGTGAGCCGTCTTCTTTTGATACCTTTCAATAAACCAAAGATGCAATAAAAAACTATAAAAATTTACAATTTATTTCTATAGAACAAAATCGACACGTCATTGTACCTTTATGATCTGTGAAAGAAGTCGAAGAATATCTAAGTCTTTATCCTATCATATCAATTCAAGAGCTGGATTTAGCTACTAGTATTTATGTAGACATGATATCAAGCATGATTATTTTTTATTTTTTGTTGGGTTTTGCTTAATTGCTTATACAGAAATTGTCGAAAATCCACCTACGTCTATGAAAAATGTTCCTTGGCAAAGCTTGTCGAAAATCTAAATACATTTATTACAAATGTCCCCCCCCCCCCCCCGGCAAAGCTTGTCGAAATTCATCATACATCTGTGAGAAATGTTCCTTGGCAAATCTTGTCGAAAATCCACTTACATCTATGAAAAATGCTCCTGGCAAAACTTGTCGAAAATCCAAATACATGTACATCTATTAAAAATGTTCCCCGGTAAATAAAGCTTGTCGAAAATCCATATCCATCTATGAAAAATATTCCTCGGCAAAACTTGTCGAAAATCCAAATACATCTACGAAAAATGTTCCTTGGCAAAAATTTCTGACTTAGAAAACAGGAAACCACCCAGGATCTGTTTCTAAAGCGCTTTTTACCAACTTTGTTTGTCTTTTATTGCAGTGTAGAGTTGGTAAAACAATTCCCCGTGGTAGAGATGTACCGGGTATGTTCTTTATTTTTCTTAGATATGGTGTACTTATACATGCATGTGTACTCTTTGTTCAATTACCATTATCTTAATTTATGTAAATTCTAAAACCGAAGGATTAACTCCCACCATCGAAGTTTTGTCCTTAGCTTTATTTGATATTACTGATTATCGGATTTCGTTTGGTTTATGAATTTTAACATTTTTTGAAATTATGGATTCCCTTTGTTTCGGTTCTAGTGCTGCTGATGAGGAATAAATTTCCGAAATGGCCATACAGCTCATTAAAATTTTGCAGTTGGAGTTAACATATGTGTTATGGTCTCGTGTTCATTTACTCCATATCCTTTCGTAAAATATTTAACTGTTTCTCCTACACTGATATAAAGTTAGTTCCTTTATGGACATCTAAAAATCGAAGGTTTGCAGGTCTGAATCCAGGAGCAGACAAATTTAACAATACTAAAATACAAAAAATTACCGAAGATGCATAAAAACAGTAAATTGTGTTATGCTGTACACGTGTTTCAAGGTGTAACCTCTCATCAACAGCATTAAAATCAAATAATATGGAAAGCCATTATCCAAAAGAAGTACGAGTTGAATATTTTAAACGTATTTTGTAGATGAATGTTGTGCAATAGCATCTAATCTAAATTCAATATATTATGTTCTTTAATCAGATATTATTGAGTCTAAAAATAAAACAATATATAATGAATTTACTAGTTATATTAACTGGTGTCGATGGTTGGTACTGGAGTTGGAACAAGGATTTTTCTACTTGGAAATTTATAGTCTTAAATGAAACATTTAAACATTATTATATTTGGTTATTTGTTCTCTATCAGTTTTTAACCATCTATGAGTTTATGGTCTTCCAAATTATCTGCACTGATGAGACAAAATGTGTCGAAATGGCCATATACAGAAATAAAATTTACAATAACCTAGGTATTTTGTTATTTAGCACGACTGGATGCATCAGCGCATTTCCTGTCGCTGTTGGCATCAAGATAATTGCGATCTGAGATTATTTAAAGTGGAAATGGAAGTGAATTGACAATTGTTTGGCCAGTGTTATGACATTTAATAAGAAAAATAAGATATGGATTGTGTGTTTAAAAATAAGTTAGAATGATCCCCTCTAAAAAAAGCCGTGTGCAATCAGTTTTTGTAAATAAATAACAAAAACTACTCTTTTATACATGGTGATTTTCAACTAATTAAAGTATAAACGTAGTGCTACGGTCTTCTGGATTTATATAAGTGAAATGTCATTTTTATGACTGTGGTTAGTTTATCCCTATGGGTACGAATTGTGCGCCTATCTTAGCCGACCTGTTTTTGTTCACTTACGAAATTTGGTCAAACAAAATAAAATTAAAGAGACTAGATCCTCTAATTACTCATACAGATATATTGATGATATCTTGTCGCTTAATAATAGTAATTTTGCCGACTATATTCCATTAATAAATCCCCCAAAACTTGAAATAAAGGAGACTACAGACATTGACCATTCTGTTTCGTTTTTAGATTTACTTCTGGAGTTTGACGACAGTGGTAACCTCAGCACACGAATTAATGACAAAAGATATTGATATTGTAAATTTTCCATACCTCTACAGTAATATTCCATCTTTCCCAGCGTATGGAGTATATATTTCTCAATTTATCCGTTACGCTAGAGCATGTAGTCACTTTCCAGATATTTTGAAACGAAACATATGTTTGATCCGTAAACTTTTAAATCAGGGCTTCGAGAAATGCAGATTAATAGTTTTTCTGAAGAAGCTTGTTGGACGATATCCATATTTGATTGATAAATATTCAATTCCAATTATAATGAAGACGGTTTTGTTTAAGTTTTGGGTCCTTTTTTGGGGTTTCTCTTTTTGCCACCTTGGTATGATTTGTGCACCGACCGACAAAAACATTTTACCTGTATGAGACAAGGCTTTTGTATATCGTTCGACAAGAACATTTCCCTGTGTGAAAAAAAAATCTAGGTTTTGACAATATTATGGCTTTGACATTTAACACAATCTGGGCACACAGAAGCTATAGTTAGTCGTCATTTAAGCGGGAGGTTGATGCATCATTAAACCTGGTTTAACCCACCATTTATTTAAAAAATTTCCGTTCCAAGTCTTGAATATGACGGGTTGCCAAAAATGTTCTGTGTTGGATTGTGTTTCCCTGATTCAGTCGAATGTTAAACGGATTTTCCTTACTGGTTTCTCCCTTTGATCGAGCCGGACTTCTGTTGTCATTTAGGAGATAACTGTTTTGTATTTTAAGCTTTGCGGACGTAAATCGTAGATTTTACGGTCGCAAATTCAGTTTACCTAGCGACGCGTCAGCGGAGCTAGGTAAACGGATATTTGCGACCGTAAAATCAAGATTTACGTCCGCAAAGCTTAAAATACAATACAGTTATGATCCATTCTAATGCAATAGCTCGGAAAACGTTTTTTTTACATTTTTTTTATCTAAAAATCGAATTCAGGAAAAGTCCGCGAAAACTTATGAACGTCTTTACCATATAAACAACGTGACGTCACATGAAGGCTTGAAATGCGAAACGTAAAAACAAGACGTTTTCAGCCGGACTCCACGCTTCAGTTTCTAATGAAATTCATTAAAAAGGAGTTTAGAAGGTAAGCGGTATGAATGTTCCGCTTGTTTATTCTTTCAAATGTATTACTGAACTGCACATTTTCCAAGATGGCGGACCCATCCTTAGTTACGGCTTTTAGATTGTGGATTTTACTGCAAATGCTATCCAATCAGATTTACTGTTATAAAAACATTGCATTAGAATTTTATTTATTTACCTACAAGCAGTGGCTATGTTATTGGAAAATGTATTACTGTATACCGTGTTATTCAGTCAGGCTCTCAAGAGAATGCATTTGGAAGCTTGACCATGGCTGTCATGGACAAAAATTTCATAGATCTATATTGGTATTTCAAAAAGGATGCAATTTAAAACTATGTTCTCACTTTTTGCTTCTTGGATTGGTTACTGATTTTTGGAGGGGTCCAGTCAAGGATGTTGAATGTTGCCACATTGAATTAAAAGCGGACCTGTCAGATACCTTTTGGATGAACAATCTAAAGACCATATGGCTAAGTTTGGTTCTAACTTATCAAGTAATTTCCAAGATGATCTCGGAATATTTTTTTCGATAGAGTTAAATGCTAAGCTATGTTGCCTTATTGCGACCCTCCCCTGTGAAGAACTTTTTGACTAAGTTTGGTTCTATGATAAAAAGGCTATGAAATCGTTAAATGTTTTCCATGGGTCAACATTTGCAACAAAGATGGACAACTTGTACGAGGTACGGAACTTCTGGATAGTTTTTGGAAGGGACAATCTACATGCATGTAAGTATCATGTTACAAAACGTTATCTTTGAAATGTTTTCAATACATGTAGCGTTTTATGTTAAATTATGTTCCATGCTCGCAGCCATCTAGAATTCGGATACCATAGTGGAACATCTAAGAACTATAATTTTGGTTCCAATCAGAATAGAAGTTTCTAAGGAAAAGAAGTGATCTTCAAATATGTTGTCCATATGCGATGACTTCACTTTTCCAATAGTCAACATCTCTTTTCTTTGTAGCAACATTTCACAAGCGCAAGTATATGGAGTTGACATTTTACATTCGCTACTCCAGGGCTTGTGGTCGATAGTTACTTCCCTGATAGAGCTTGGCTGCTTAAAAAATGACTACTTTAGCAAGGATATGTGACAAATAACTTAAAGCCTACACTACATAATTTTTTCGATCGGCATCACTATCTTGTGGATCGCTATGGGATATCTGTTTCAAAGATGACAACGACCTTTCCCTTTACAACTGAAGTTTGTTTTTCCTCTACAGGATTTGACTTTACTACCGGAGTTGACATGTTCAACATGGCGGATGTCTAATAGGAAGCAGGAGATGCTTACTCCACCGTTACATCCGATCTCAACAATGTTTTTTATTGGGCCTGGGTTGTAAATCTGTATGTGTGTCTTCATTTTTCTTTTTTGTACTTATGTGATGTCCTTTTTTTTGTGTTTCCGATATTGCTGTTGTCCTTTGAATGTTCGTTTTTTTGACTGACGGTTCGGTTCTCACATACATGTACCTTAACCTATAATCCACACAGGACCATTTTTTTCAGACCGGACTTTGGCATACAATATTGTGTAACATAGCTTCACTGGTTGACAAACGTGAAACAGACTAATAACTGAACGTGAACGGATTGCTCACGGGAACGGGATGGGACTAGACGAATCGTTTAATGTTCACTTTCAGTTCACGCCTAGTTTGTCGTCAATGGACGAATTCAATATATTGATTTAAGAAAGGTACAAATAATCAATACTCACATATATAATTATACATTTTGTGCAAAACGAAATAAATGCTGATAACTTTTTGTGAATATATTATATTGGCTGAATATTTTCTGTGAATAAAATGCACTTTACCATACAACGGCAGTAGAATACCGAAGGAACAAAGCACAAGATTACACAAATCAAAGTCCAGAGACAAGGCAAAAGCAAGAACACCAAAAGACGGAAGACCAAAGACACCACATGCCCACAAAACACACGAACGTTACATATACAACACAAAAAACTAAAGCACTAACAGTGTGAACTCTCAATAAACAAGAGTGACATCAGGTGCCCCGGAAGGGTAAGCATGTCCTGCTCTGTGCACAGCACCCGTCACACTGTCAGTGGGTCAATTCAGGGCAAAGTTGTTTTGCAGACCAAGTAGATATAACATATGTTATTGAAATAAATTTCTACTTCTCAAAGTGAAAGCGAAGTCCGTTAAATCAGGGTGTATCGTTTCAGTATATGACACCAGACACATGTCAACTCAAATAAATACTGATGTAATACTGCTTTTCGTAACACTAAAATAATTTTGCCTCAAATCATAAACAAAAAGGGACATTTTCATTCTTGGATAAACCATTAAATAATTAACCAAAAATCTTTCAGAACTTACTTATGGCAAGATTAATTACATTTGTATAGTATATTACAACATAAACAACTATTTCTAAAGGCTATGACGAAACTGATTTACAAAACTTAATTATTTGGGTCATTTGAGTTAGAACCACAGACTAAAAATCTTACCTATATTAAGATTCATTAACTCTGTATAAAGAAAAAGGGGAATGACAGGAAACATCTACAATGGCTGAAAATTACAATTACATGTTACAATCTGCCAGGAAAAAACACAAATAAGAAAAAAGACAAACGTAATCCACGATAGGAACTTGGTTTAGCCGGACTTGGCTGCCCCGAGTGACACTTTTCAAACACCGAGTTGTTTTGCTCATTTTTAAAGATTCAGTTTAAACTGCTCACTAAAAATCTTAAAATTCGCTAAAATTCACTAATTTCTAAATGTCAACATACGAAGCTCAATTGAAGGATACGATGAAGTAAAATTTAAAAAGAAATGAATTGTTTTGGTCATTTATAAAGTATGATATTTAATCGCAGTCTCAAACTCTTACTTCTCAAATCTTATTTATGCAGAAATTCATTAAATGTGTATATTGCAACACAAAAACTCCTTACAAGAATATGATGAAGTAAGTAGTCATTATTTACTCGCAACAACTGAAATTAAATAAAGCTAACAATGATTCGAAATACTGCCCTTTTCTGGATAAAACTATCATTATTGAATCTGTTAAAACAAAAGCTAAAAAGATTATCAATATCAAAGATATTGATAAACGGTATGATTATGATTTTCACAATTACTAACTTCCCTTTTCTTGACGGCGACATTCCTCTAGTTCCATATTTTCAACTGGTACGATTCGCACGACTTTGTTCTACTCTTGACAATTTTAATAAACGTAACCTACTATCATAGCAAAACTTTTACAACAGGGTTACAGATATCATAAGTTGTTGAATATATTAAAGAAGTTTTTTTAATAAATATGATCATTTGATATTTAAATATGGCGTTACTCGTAAACAGCTTATTACTAAGGGCATTTCCAATCCTCGGTTTTACGGAAATGTTGTTAAAAATGCCAGAAATTGATTAAAAGTAAGTGAGAACCGAACCGTCAGTGAAAAGAACGAACAATCCATGGACAAAGGAGACATCGGAAACACTAAGAAACAAGGACACCATTTGAGAACGGGACAAAAAAAAAGTAAAACCGGGCAATGTATGCCTACAAATATTTGTCATTAAGTAGCCCGACGAAAGACAAAAGGACAAAAACAACATCGATAGACAACACTGGGCACATCGAAACAGGTGTAGGCAAACCTTGCAGTGTAACTTAGGTTGAAAGGGCTAAAATAGTCGTGTGTACAGATTATAACATTTTAGTAAAAACAACGAAAATATTGAACAGCCAGTAGTGTACCTGCATTGGGTTTTATTTTTAACAAATAACACAATACCGAAGTTACTGTTATTCATTCTGCATGTTTTATACTATAGGGAAATGGGACAGATAAGGGGAGTTTTGGGTTCCCATAAACTGGTGAAACCCTACCGCTGTCTTTTGCTAGTTCCGGTACCAAGCTCGGCTGTCCCGAGTTCCTATCGTTCTCTTATCGTTGTCTACGATTATCTTTTGTCTTATTCGTGTTTTTCATGTATAGTTCCCTGTCAGATTGTGGCATGGAATTATAATTTTCAGCCATTTTAGGTGTTTCCTGTTATCCATTTGTCTTTACATAAGTAAAGAAATAAAGAAATAATATTTCAGCTACAAATGACGAGAACAAGTTAATCAATTCAACAAATTATAAGTAAAAGAAGAAACAAATAAAGGTGGAAGGGACAACCAGGACAACGAGTTTTATTCGCCACTGGAAAGGGGAAGAAATTGGTGTGGACAGAAAATTTAACCTTCTATACGATACCTAGAAAGAGCATTAACGTATCCACCAACTGGGGAAGCGCCCGGCAGCTCTGTTACTGGAGCGTTTAAACCGATTCAGGTGCCAGATAAATCAAAGCTCCGATGGAGCTAAAATTCGAAAGCCCGGAAAATATACGCACCTGAAAAACTCGTAGTCATTCAAAGAACTGCTGCATAGAAAATAACTAATTTATATGTTTTTTTTTGTGGAAATTAGGGAGCTGCCTCAGTCAACGCGAAGAGAAAGTGCAATTTATGAAATTTGAATGAAATAACAAGTGTAATTCCGAAATGGCGTCAAAATAATCGTTTCGGTGTTTAGATTTAATATGTCTAATTAGGTGCTAGGAGGACGATCATTTTATTCTGAAAAGGGGGGGGGGGGGGGG
>MJUU01053230.1:0-14623 GCA_002080025.1 Modiolus philippinarum | reverse complement strand
CCCCCCCGAGAGTAAGAGAGTAAAATTATCTTCCCAAGAGACTGCTGCATAAAAATGTCTTATTTATAATCGGGAAATTAGATAATTGTTTCGATAAACCAATTGGTATGTTTCTCTAATCCCTTTGCGATAAATAACCATTAATAATACAGGTATAAGGAACATATAACTACGAGAAAGGCGCGCTGAATTTTTTAATGGAGACACAGACGTGGATACTGTTTATATTTATATACTGTATGTTATTATTGATTTTATATAGCATTACCGTCACTATTCCGTATACAAAAAAAACGGAATTTGAAAGAAACTTACGCACTATATTTCCGGCGGAAGCACCAGCTCATTTAAGTGGGTTATAGGCTTTAAGCTCATTTTAGTCACGTGATACCTATCGGATGGTTTAACAATTCTCCGGCCTCTTCGAGACTTTCGAACTAAAAATGAATATGCGGCCAATATCGTTTCAAACGTAATCAAAAGTTAACCTGCAGAACACAGTATTCTTCATTTTATTGGTAACACCCTTCTCCCGCAAGTTAAAAAATCAATACAATTAGATGAGTTATGAAAGTCTAAAAGCCAGACAATGTAATTTTAGTGACGTTTTATCTCAAATATGTATACTATTTCAGAAACTTTTGAAATATGCTTGAAGTCAAGAGAATGTTCGAAATTTCAAAACACTTTTGTCAAGTTTGAACATGAGAGCAAAATAATTGTCTGTACGATATACAGAAACGATTGGTTTCTCATTTACCAAGTCATTGGTTTTGGCTTTTCGATTTAGATCTAATTGGTAATTTGTTCTCGATCAGCCTTTATATTTACATATATTTTGGTATATGGATTTCAAAATATTTTGATTTTATCTGCAATGAAGAGACATAAGTTGTCGAAATGCGCATATGCAGAATACAAATTAACAACAACTTCGACTTTTTTTATTTACAACAGTGAAAGCTTGCTGTCCCAAATTCCAAACACTAGCAATAAAACCTAAAGTTTAATTTTAACTTGTCCAATTAGAGCACAATGGTACTTTGATGGTACCTTCCAATAATAGTATCAGTGAGGTCAACATCCCATCAAATGTGATTGCCAGAGTAACATGAGTTAGCATTTGACGTTTGGAAAACACATTCAAAGATCTTCTCAGAAATTTCTAGTCCAGATACAACAAAACTTATGGTCCTTAGATGGTCACCTACAAAAAGGATATCCTGTAGATCAGTACCTCATTCAAGATGGCCACAAGTGGGAGCATTGGAATGAGAAAAAAATTCCAATTGGACCCAAACATGATCAGAAAAGTATTTTGGTGGCCCACTTCAGAATTTGGATGTGTCATGTCTGCATCCAATCCAAGGTTGCCTCTAGGGAACATAGCTTAAACTCTGGACCTTATTGGAAATACCATTCATCTCTCTATGTCAGCCATGGTCCAGGTGAGCAGTATAGGCTCTTGAGGTCCTCTTGTTTAATGTTAATTTGCAGAAATGAGTACTAACAATCTGTAAATAATAGTTGGAAGATGAATTCAGATTTATTAAGTATTTAAACAGCGAGGCCTTTCCTAGTTTAATGGTCACATTCATTATCATACTTTTGTTTTGTGAAGTAATCCCATTTTCTCTACTGATATAATCTTCTTCAATACAGTTTTTCTCAAATGACTTCTTACTTTATTCATTATAATACATGTACTTGTTTTTTTTCTTTCTTTTTTGTTTTTTATTTTTTATTTTGTTTTTTATTTGTCTTTTTTATTATTAAATAGGACATCGACTTACCATTCAACACTTCATGCCAAAAACACTTTGAAAACGTCAAACTGAAAAGATGCATCAAAATGTATGAAGTGGTGCAATGATAAAGACATCTGCATATATATAAATATATTAGTTGAATATTAAGATCTAGACAATCCATTTACAACGACAGAAGATTACTAGACGAACAAAGAATGCAGTTAATACAAATGCCAATGTCCAGAGACATGGCAAAAACAAGAATTATAGTATAACTAATTGACCGTCGTGAATATCAATAAAAATGTCACGAGTGCCGACGAATCGCGCGGAAATTTGTTCCGCGAATAGTTTAATCCACTGCGTTGATCGACACGAGTGACATTTTTATTGATATTTATGATGGTCGATTAGTTATGTTTTTTATTATATAGATTTTGTACTCAAAAACCGAGATTTTAGATGCGGAATATTTTTTTCATTTCAATACGCCAGTTATTTTCATGACGACGACATTGAACGGATATTGTGACGTCGCTTCATTGAGACGTCATCCAGTGACTAGAAATCTTTATTTTCACCGTTGACAATATGACATTTATTTAACTGAGAAAACTCGATAAATCACCGCTATCTATATAATAATACAGAAAAACAAAGACGTGAAACAGTCACAGAGCACAAAATAAAGACACGAAGGCACGTAATTGTATGGTGTGATCTCCCATAAAATAACAAGAGTAACTGCAGATGTTTCGAAGGGGTAATCATGTCCTGCTCTGCTTGCGGTACTCGTCATACTATGGATGAGTCAATCCAGGGTTAATCTAGTCGAAAACGTCCTTTTTCATTTGTGACACAGACACTTCGTATCTTGCAAGATTTATATTTATATAACCACAGACTCCATAACACCAGAAACACAACTTCCTAAATATATAAGAGTATGTACTGCACCTTGGGTCATGTTCATGTACTCCTTCGAGATTTACTTGAGCTCAGATGTTAAAATGTCATTTACTCCTTATTTACCTACTCAGATGTCCAATAACATTTACTCCTTAGCCTGCTCAGATGCTCAAGTTTATTTACTCCCTCTAACCTGCTCAGATGTCCAAGTTAAATTAGCTCAGTTTCAAGTACAATTACTTCTACACTTGAAAGCAATCAATTAAAAGATCAAGACACCAATCGATTCCTTATTCCCTTCACTTTACTATGATGTAGCAAATACTCTGCTCGTTTTTGTATATTTAAGAAAATAACACAATGTTCCAGTTAAATGTTATTTATTATAAAATTACTTAAGTTGATACAAAACTTAGGAGTGTGAATAATACAGATGATACTACTAAACTAATTTAAATGTAAACAATCTTTTAAAAAACACTCCTAAGCAAATACAAATTAAAATACAAAAAGGTGTGGCAACTAAAAACCGCCATAGCCCTCGGGCAAAGGCCACACCCAGAGTATTTGCTACTTTGAATGCATAGAAAATTTCTACAAAATATCCGAACGTTTTGACACTCACAATGGATTAAAGGGGCTTATCTGAGCTTGATGTACTGTCACAAGGTTAATTGAGCAGACAAATTCTGACCTCAACAGGAACCTTATCTGTACTTAGCCAAAACAGATATAAGCAAATAACAAAATTATTCTTAGCAGTCACTACATGACAGTCTTAAATATAAACAAAAATAAATGTAACATGTGATGAACAATAAGATTCAAAAGTAAACAATGAACAGATAAATTCTGATGTATACATGTAGTTAATCAATATCGGTATTATGAGCAGACAAATTCTGACCTCATTGAGTACTTCGATCATGATTGGCAATCTTATTCACACATGTTTATTGTTAATGAGCACATAACTGAGGCCTCAATCAAGTATTTAAAGCATGATTAGCGATATTATAAACAATATGAATGAGCAGACAAATTCTGACCTCATTAAGTTAAGTTTTTATTGGTTATATATAAACTATAGGTTTATGAGCAGACAAATTCTGACCTCATTGAGTATTTCAAGTATGATTGGTTATATTATAAACCCTCAGTTTCTGATCAATTTGTGACCCTATTGAGTACATTGTACATTTCAAACAAGATTTTATAGGTTATGAGCAGACAAATTCTGACCTCATATAAATGTTTCGACTAAAAATAAACCACACATGTAAATACAATGGACAAGCATTCTCAGAAATTTAAAATAATTAACATTTACATATATATATATAAAGGAAAATGTTCAACACATAAAAACATGAGCAGACAAATTCTGTCCTCATGCATATGACAAAAGAGGTATTTGTTGTTGATACAAAAATGTATTAGGAGAACACCTGCCCGACATAAGAAAAATTTATGAGCAGACAAATCTGGCCTGGTGATAATATGTAAGAGTTAGTATTACAAGTTGAACGAATGAATTCTTATGTATTTCTGGACTGCATTGGAGTTCCAACGTCCAATTTTCCGGATGTAAGCTTCAGAATAGCCTAAATTAACAAAGTGGGTGGCGGCCCCTATTCGGAAGGAATGCCCAAGATACAATTTTGGGTCGAGTCCAATGAAATTTAAGATATGAGCAAGACGTTCTGCCACAAAACTATGTTTCACAGGTGACCCATCTTGGAATTGGAAAAAGGGGCCGTTTCTTGGATTGCATGTAATTGAATAAATATGAAGTGCCAAAACTGGACAAAATTCCTTGTTAGCCTGACTTGAGATTAATATTGTTACTGGCTGGTTGTTTTTCATGTTTTTAAAATGACGCAAAGTAATTGATGTGGTAGACGGGCAACAATTGTTATAGTAAATCTGATTTTTGCAACACATTACTTATGGATGATGTGTCACGAATTAATATTTCACCTAAACGAAGGAAAGCATTACAGGCTAACAAAAATATAGCCCGTAACAATATTTTGTGATAATTGTCAGATATGCAAACCTTTATTGCGTCTATCAATTTGATCAAAATATCCTTTGTAATAGGTAAACGGGAGTCAGATCTACCTGCCAATTTATTACAGCCTTTCAATAATTTCCTCACTGAAAAGGAGGATGTAGGGTCATTAAAGTTGCCAAGTTTATGGATATAACTTAATGCCGAGGTATGTGACGCAATTGTAGAAGGGCTGTACTTCTTTGAAAACAGTGACCCAATAAAATTGCATATCTGAATAATAGATAAGGGCAAAGTTTTTGGAGTTGGAGTACATGATTGCAAGAATAATTCCCAACTTTTCTTGTAAGATTTTCTGGCAATTACTTATAAAGAATGTTGAAGCAACCTGATAGCATGACAGTTCAGATATGGAGCAGATGGACTGGTATTTCTGTCTGTTGCGGAGCTAACCATGGAACCAAGGCACGGGCTTTCTGAAATTGAGAACGAGACAAAAAGTCAGCTATGACATTGGTCTTCCCTGATATGTGTTTTGCTCGAAAAACTATGTTAAATGATAAAGCTGCTATGACTAAGCGACGCACTAAGCGCATCAAAACAGTATCTTTGCTTGTTTGTTTGTTGATAATCTCCACTACTGCCATGTTGTCTGAATAAAACATTATTTTTTCATTTTGTAAATGTTTACCCCAAATCTCTAAGGACAGAACAATGGGAAACAACTATTTTACAGCAATCTGATAATTTTCCATTTTATCTAACCATTCACCTGCCAACCACCAACTACCAAATACTGCTGCAAAGCCTATATTGCCAGATGCATCCTTATATAAATTCAAATTTTCCGAATTCTGTCACCGATCTTTACAAAAAAAACTGATTTTCCATTGAAAGACTGAATAAAAATTTTCCAAGCAGAGATATCGGCCCTAGCTTCATTATTCAATCTTATTTTATGAAATGGGTTAGAAACATTCATGGTCAAGTCAATTAGCCTTCGAAGAAAGGCTCTTCCTGGACATACCACAATACAAGCAAAGTTTAATAAGCCAATAAGTGATTGAAGTGCACGTGATGTTATTTTCTTCTTATTGTGAGCATTTTCAAGTGCAGTTTTAGTCTTGGAAATTTTTTCACAGGGTAAACGACACTCTAATTTAGAACTGTCAAATTCAATTCCATAGATAACAATTGTCGTTGTGGGAAAAATTGTTTTCTCAGGTTTGAGAGGTACACCCATGCGAGAACATAAATCAGAAAAGCACTGCAAATCCTCTAAACATTTATCAGAATTTGGGGGACCCACAAACAAAAAGTCATCTATGATGTGAGACATGCCAGCAGCATCATACTTTGTTTCCATAATCCACTGCAGAGAGCTAGAGAAAGCTTTAAAAATTTGACAAGAACAACTGGCACCCATGGGCAAACATTTGTCATAGTAAAACAAATCGTTCCAGGTAAAACCTAACAAATGGTAATCAGACGGATAAAGGGGGATAAGTCTGAAGGCATCTTCTATGTCACATTTTGCCATTAAACAGTGACGTCCAAAATGCTTTATCAATTTAATAACAGTGTCAATACTATCATATTGAACTGCTGAATTGTGAATTGACTGAATTTCCTTTAGGGTAAGACAAATCATGAATAATCCTGTATTTTCCTGGCGTATTATTTTTGGGGATTAGCCCTAAAGGTGAGCAAACTAAGTTTCTAAAAGGTGGGTTGACAAATGGTCCTGCAATTCTCCCCTTCAGTGATTCTTTAGCTAACTTTTTGTAAACTTCTTGCTTATTTTCTAATGTTGACTTGTGATTTTTAACTGTGCAACCTTCAACAGTACCAGATAAGCCTAGCTTGAAACCATTGCAAAAACCTGACACTAGGTAATCTGAAGCATTTTTATCATAGCCTAATAGTTCCTTTTCAAGGACGTGAGGTTTTATTGGTGTTGGCATTTGTTTTGATGGTGGAATTGTTGACCGATTTAGTACAGAGCATTTGGGAATGTGGCCCTTTACAGATTTTACATGCATGTTTGTATGGGCATGGATTGTTTGCGCATTTTCTTTGTAGGTTGAAAGCAAAGCACACCTTTGGGCCACGAAAAAGATTAGACTGGTTTGTGTTTGCATTGTTGCGAGAAAAATTAAAATTTGAATTTCGTTCGGGACTGAAGAACTTTTTATTCATTGTAACATTGTACAATTCATCAATGGGTTTTTGCCATGGGGGCATGTGTGATTTGCGCAGACGGCGAAATTGCTCATCATAAAATTTCCAGGCTTCGTCACCTTTACTTTGCCTGATACCTTTTATCATTTCCATGTACTTCAACATATGAGGAGCTTGATCAGGAAATTTATCAATAAAAACTTATATGTAAATATGGAAGGCTGACTGCCAATCGGAAAAAGAAAGTTGGTCTTTTGGTTTGGATTTTTCTGACTGTGTATTTTGCACTGTGAGCTGATTTTGTGACAGTGTGACGGATATATTATCATCTGGAACCTGGGAAATAAGAGATTTTAAGTCAATATATTCATTTGACCAAATTTTGTTTTTCATTTTTTGTGACAAATTTGCCCCTAAAGGTATACCAAGGCTTAAATCATAATTGTTAATGTTATTATTACCTAACGTATCAGATCTAGACTCATTGCTGAAGATGGTATTCACAAGAGCCATTAACGGGTTTGATTGCCAATCATTATTTTGATTAACATTATGGACACTAGCATTATTACATGTAGAATTGTTAGAAGCATTTAACACATTCTGTCCATTGTTCTCCTCCATGCGTTCATAAGAGCCATTAGAATTTCCCATCCATGACCTGAAAGGCTTGTCAGCACGGAAGGATCTGTTGAAACAGGAGGACGCAAGTTTGCTGTATGTGGAGCATCATTTATAACGATAGCAGTTTCTTGATCGGACGACAAAGAACGGCTTTGATTTTGTTGTCTCAGGATTTGAATAGTCTATTGATCCATGACTTAATGTCTCCCTATGTTGGTTACTAGCATCTTCTTCAATATTTAAGTTCTGATCGGCAGAATTTAAATCAACAGGTCTTGAATACTTGATGAGCGCTGACGCACTGGTCTTGAAAAATTTGTATCTAACCGTGGTTTTTTCTTTGGTGGCATCTTAGAAATATCCTTAAGCAATGGTTGGTAAAACTGTTTAAAAGAAAACAAGTAAAGATAAACTCATAAGCACTTGTATTCATGTCTATTCTAGTACCATGCATATAGACTTAAATGTACCCAGAACACAAAGCATGAATTAAAGTGTACCCTGTACACCAAGCACAAGTTGAATTGTACTCTGTACACAAAGCATAAATTATAGTGTACCCTGTATACATACTTAGTAGCATAATTAAAGTGTACCCTGTACACAAAACATAACATAAATTAAAGTGTACCCTGTACACAGAACATATAGTGTGTATCCAAAAAGCATAAATAAAGTGTACATGTACTCATTATGCGAAAGCCGATGCATAAATAGTATAGGCCTTTACACAAAATATACTTGTAAATTAAAGCGTACCCTGTACACCAGAAATTGTACACAAATTATGCTTGTAAATTAAAGTGTACCAGCTGTACACCAGAAATTGTGTAGCTTAAAGATTAAAATGCAATGACTAAAAGCTACCAAAAATAAACCAGATGCGTGGATGATTAATGAGTGTGTCCAGTGCACAAAATATAAAAGTGTGAATCAAAACCAGTACACATTTGCTCACCTTTCAAATTAAATTGTTGGCAAATATTATGGCATTTCTAACTGATCTGTGGTATTTCACCAATCCTTGGTCGTTAAGATGTGTACCATCATGATGTAAATGTGATAGGTCTTTAGAAAATCCACGGTGGTGCCAAAAATAATGTTAGAATTGTCTTTGGTTGCAGCCTGGATTAATTTGTTGCACTCAACTACATTGTTATTATAATTTTCTCCCACTTTCACTGGATTCCTATACAAAAGTTGGCCAATAATCACAATTGGAGCAAGTTCAGTCAAAAAATTTGCAAAGGAAACAACGTCAGTGGCCGTTTTCTCTGGTGACTGTCTGCTAAGGTCGTTCCCTCCAAGTTGTACAAAAATAATCTAAAAATAAGATTTGTAAACTAAAACTGAAGAAGGGGGGTGTTACATAAATACAATGATTACGCTCTGTGTTACATAAATAATTTCATCGGATGAAATACAATTGAAACTAGTGTCTTTTATGAAATATGCGATGCTTAGGGACAGACCATTTAACCTGAAGGGGGTTATGTTTTTTTTCTGGACAGAAAATTTATTTATTTTTTTCCCATGTATCAACAAAATATTTTTTTTCAAAATTAACATTTTTTGGAGGGCAGATAGCCTCCTTCAGAAATTTTTTTTTTCATCATTTTGGCAGCTAAAATATTTTTTTCACATAAAATCAGCTCCAAAATATTTTTTTCACATAAAATCAGCTCCAAAATATTTTTTAGAAAAAAACCATAAACCTCCCCCCTTTTCAGGTTAAATGGTCGGTCCCTTACTGTAAAGGTGTATGTAATACCTGATCTCACCCAAGGTATTTAAGTTCCGTTCATTTGAATGTACGTCCCCTTTTGTGCCGTACTAATAACAAAATACTGAAGTTCCTGTATGTGATGTCATTTTTTTTTTTCGATGGCCGTTTTCAGTTGTAACTCGGGTAATGACTCGAGTTCCACATGAACTTGAGGTCAAGGACAAAAGTCACCTGCCAGACTGACATGTACTACCCAAGACCAACCTATATACCAAATATTATCAACCTACCACTTCTAGTTATTGAGAAATGGACTTAAGCAGAAAAACTTAACGTGGCCACTAGACCGTGAAATTGAGGTCAAGGTCACATAACGTTATGTCCGTCAGGTAGCACTTAATTAGTACTACCACTGGACCAAATATGATGTTCCTACATCAAAGGGTTTTCAAAATATCCTGCATTTAGTAAAAGTTAACGCCGTCGCCGTCGTCATACTTTGCACGCATATGTCTCGCTTTCGCGACTTTCGTCGCGGGCGAGACAAAAATTGGAAAACAAAAAGCGT
Organism: Modiolus philippinarum; assembly: GCA_002080025.1. Classification (NCBI taxonomy): domain Eukaryota; kingdom Metazoa; phylum Mollusca; class Bivalvia; order Mytilida; family Modiolidae; genus Modiolus; species Modiolus philippinarum. Next base: position 4,850 of record MJUU01053230.1, on the reverse strand, counting down.
AGTGCACATCTACAATATGTAATTAAGCTCCTGCATAAGTATCATGAAATTCAAATCAGTTGCTTAAGAGGAGTAGCGGAAACCATGTGGTCACCATAAGGTTTGCATTGAGATGAAATGACAAAATCCATACTCCAAAACATGTCAAACATCTGGAAAAAGGGATTTATTGTACAACAAAAAGCGTGGTGCACATCTACAATATGTGATAAAGCTCCTGCATAAGTTTCATGAAATTCCAATCAGTGGTCAGGGAGGAAAAGAAGATACCAAGTGGTCACTATATGGTTTGCATTAAGCTAAATTGACAAACTTCAAAACACTTTAAAAATTTGGTAAAAAGGAAGTCTGGGGAAAATAAAAAGCATAGTGCATATCTACAATATGTAATAAAGCTCCTGCATTAGTTTCATGAAATCCCAATATTGTTTGCATTGAGCTAAAATGACAAAATTCCAAAACATGTAAAAAATCTTGAAAAAGGAGAATTATCGGAAAATAAAACACGTAGTGCACATCAACAATATGTCATAAAGCTCCTGCATAAGTTTCAATAAATTCTGATCCGTGGTTTAGGAGGAGTAGTGGATACCATGTGGTCGCCATATTGTTTGCATTGAGCTAAAGTGACAAAGTCCAAAACATTTTAAAAAAATCCGGACAAAAAGGAGTTATTAGAAAACAAAAAGCGTAGCGCACATCTACAATATGTAATTAAGCTCCTGCATAAGTTTCATGAAATTCCGATCAGTAGTTTAGGAGGAGTAATGGATACCAGCTGTTGGGTACAAAAAGACGGACGGACGGAAGGACGGACACCATTAACACTATATACCTTCCCCAAAGCGGGGGTATAACAATTATAATTTAGTTTTATATAAGACCGTGCAACGCTAATTTTAGCCAACCAATTCCTTTATTCATAGGTTTATACAAAAACGAGCTAAGTCCTTTTATTTCATATATAGATGTTTTTTCATTAAACAATCCTCAATTTAAAGAATATCCTCATCTTATATACCAAATTGTACTTGGAATTTAACATCACAGCATCATACCTGAGTTTAAACCTCTAAACTAAAAACTCTGGGCATATGAATAACAAAATACCCAAGTTACTGTGAATTTTGTTTCTGCAAATGCGCATTTCGACAATCTATATGTCTCTTCAGTGCAGATAAAATCAAAACATTTGGAAGTCCATAAACCGAAATTTGTGTAAAAACTGACAGAAAACAAGTAACCAATAAGATCTAAATAGAAAAGCCAAAGTGGGGTAGGACAGAGCTATCAAACTAACAGAAGACAAGACAGAAATCAAACATTTACATGTACGGCCATCGTGATCATTATACCTCCCGCAAAGCGGCCAGTATATAGTGTTCATGTTGTCCGTCCTTCCGTTCGTCTCTCCGTTCGTCTTTTTGTACCCAAAAGCTGGTATCCACTACACCTCCTAAACCACTTATTGGAATTTCATGAAACTTATTCAGGAGCTTTATTACATGTTGTAGATGTGCACTACGAATTTTATTTTCCAATAATTCAATTTTCCAGAATTTTGACATGTTTTGGACTTGATGCAAACCATATGGTGACCACCTGGTATCCACTACTCCTCCTAAATCCCTGATTGGAACTTCATTAAACTTCTTCAGGAGTTAAATTACATATTGTAGATGTGCACTATGCATTTTGTTTTTCAATAATTCCTTTTTTACAGATTTTTGACATGTTTTGGACTTTGTCATTTTAGCTGTTTTAGCTAAATGGAAACCATATGGTGATCGCCTGGTATCCACTACTCCTTCTAAACCACTGATTGGAATTTAATGAAAATTATACAGGAGCTTAAGTACATATTGAAGATGTGCACTAAGCATTTTGTTTTCCAATTATTTCTTTTTTCCAGATTTTTGACATGTTTTGGACTTTGTCATTTTAGCTTTTTTCGCTCAATGCAAACCATAAGATGAACACCTGGCATCCACTACTCCTCCTTGACCACTGATCAGAATTTCATGAATTTTATGCTGGACCTTTGTTACATATTTTAGATGTGCACTATATATGTTGTTTTTATAATAATTCCATTTCTCCAGATGTTTAAGAAAATGCATAGAGATGGGGGCGGGGGGTATCCGTGGCCCACTAGACCACAAGAACTCTAGTTTTGAATACAATAGTAAATTTTATGTTCCTGTGCATTGACATTCACATATCACCGGCATATGGTGTCCACAATTAATAATTCATTCAATAGATTGTTCAGCAGTGAAAACCCTGTATAGCCATGTTGCTATAATGACCACAAGTAATGCATATCATACCTTATTTGTAAGCAAAACAGCACTAACAAGGAAGTCACTGTATCGACAATAGGTCGTTGAGTAGCGAATGAGTTCGGATGTGTAAACTCCATATGTTGTGGCTACAAAGAAAAGGGAAGTTGGCTTTGTCCTTTGTCTTTCTTACACCAAAAATTAAATGTTTACTTTAAAAAGTCTCAAATGGGTACTATTTGTGCATTACCGCACTGAATTTTGGTCGACCTGTGAGCACAAATCTGTACCATGCTAAATGTTACTCAACCAGGCCACGGGTGTTTGTTAGTGCTTCGTGGTGACGAACTGATCTGAGCTTTACAATACTTTTTGAACGAGTTAACATTCAACATTTCAAGCCACAGTGCTTAACCAATACTAAACCTTTTACATTTGAGTTTGATCTGGTATTTCGTATTTCAGACATTTTATGTTTGTTAGTTTACTGATGAAAAGTATTCTCTATCTCTCTCCCCTTTTTTATTTGGTATGTTATAAAAAAAATATTTAGGTATTTTTAACTTTACATCGTTGCATATGAACCAATGACAATATATATAAAGAAAAGAAATTAACCTTATTTTTGTTTCCATCTTAAAATTTTATCACATTATATTATTGGTATGGTTCGAAACAAAAGTAGTAGAGGCCCGAAAGAATAAAGGTGTATTAATTACAAAAGTCAACGTCCAGAAACTTTGAAATAACAGATATTTACTTCAAGTGTTCCGTTAGGTTAAGGATGTCCTTCTTTGAATATGCCCGTCACATTGTCAGTGAATAAATTCAGGGCAGGTCAAAACCGGTAATGTCAAATTTTTGAGCACCTTTATATGATTGGCTGGATTTGTCATATTTTGAAATTAATTATAACTCATTTCAAAGCTGGGAAAGGCATGTTACGGCACATATTGTCGCCCCTGCACATATTGTCGCCGGCGACAATATGTGCCGGGGCGACAATATGTGCCGTAACAAGGCACACTACTTTTGGTAACTGAAATAAAAATAAGAACGATCTATTCATTAGATCTGGTCAAGTACAGTTAAAACTTTTGACAAGTATAATATTCTGAAGAGATTTAAATGTTACAGCTAGGCGAGAACTTATCTAGACAATTCCTTCCATGTTCCGTAAAAGAGACTTATTTTTTTTTCAAATTGTAGGTGGTCGAGTAAGTCAGTCTCGATATTCATTACAATGAAGACATTCCTCAAGAAAAATTAAACTTGTATAGTTCAGACTTGCTTTAATAGGACGATCAAAATTCAGAGAAATATAGCACAATTGTTTTTTTTTTTTTATTTTATTTTTTTTTTTATTTCAGATGTTCGATTGTTATTAATGAGCTTTTGACTTTTACATTATCCATAGGAATAGAGACAAACATATAAAACAACTAGACTTATTAAAACAACACGTCTGAAAAAGTCACTGTCTGTCTGTTAAGTCACTATCTGTCTGTTTACATACTTTGGTAATGCAAAATACCAGAGGCCGATAAGAACGTCCGATAAGACAGAATGTCGAACGTTTTCTAATCCTATGTTATTTTCGATTATGTGGTCATCCCTTCTTAGGGTCAATTCAAAAAGTGTATCCCTATCTGACCTTCAACCAAATGCAATGATATTGTGACTAATTCATTGTTTGCTTCTATATCAATACCTAGCATTTTCTTTGTAAAAGATGACAAAATGGTACAATGTGTACGAATGTACACAATATTTTCATGATAACATTGTGTTTCTTTAACATAAAAATCTGACAAAAGATATACACGTGACGGAGGGGACAGATTTATTGAATTGGGCTAGGTGTTGACAAATATGAAAAGATCATGGGTAAGATGAAATGCATATGCGACAAAGTCCAATAAATACATGGAAAAAAAAAAAAAAAAAAAACAAAATACAAATTCATGCTGGCCCGAAAACAGATGTTATTTGCTAAATTTAGGTAAATTTTGTGAAAACCTAAGGAGTGTCTCCCTTTTGCATAGCTCTGTCCTTAGCAGATTTTGGCTTTCCCATTTGGTAATTTGTTCTCTATCAGCTTTTACACATACACATGTATTTCGGTTGATGGATTCCCAAATGTTTTGATTTGATCTGCACTGACGAGACATAAGTTGTCAAAATGCACATCAGCAGAAACTAAGTTCACTGTAACTTCTGTATTTTTATTTGTTTTATCTAAACAATAAGCAATGTTTATATACATCTAAAATTTTACAGACTTCCCTATTCCCTGTCATTGCTGTCATCTCAACTTGTTGCTCCTTTTTGACTTCTTCCACATCAATAAATATAAATCATGGACAGAGTATTTTAAAAAAAACAATTAAAGATTTGCTTTACTGAATGAGCTAGCTAACGACAATAACAAAAATTGAAAACTTACCATTGGTTTTGGGATAACTAGAGAAAAATCTGAAGGTGTGAGTAATATGTAAGCTAATGACCTTTCTGCTACATATTTCCCGGAAACTAAACGACCAGTAGATAAAAGATAAAAGAAAAAAC
>MJUU01053222.1:0-11055 GCA_002080025.1 Modiolus philippinarum | reverse complement strand
ACCAACTGTAAGTCATACTCTTTATTTGGGATAGGCCGAAGGCATACTACCTATTCTTATCTAGTACCAAGGGTCCATTCTCCAGAAGAGTGTCCAGAATGGACATTCCTTCGTTTACTAGTTCGTCACTGGTATTGCCAGACTCGATGCCAGCAATCAGAAGCTCTAGCCGATCTACAAGACTAGTCGCGCCACACAAAATATTCTTGTATTTGCCACTTGTCTTTACCAGACGGTGTGATGAAAGAGTGACTAGTTTTCTAAATATCCGCTTTGCAGAATCAGAATACGCTTTTTTGGAATTGTACCTCTTTGTCACTAGGTTGAGGAAGTCGTCGTCCACCCTTTCGTCTACTACTTGTTGTCCTTTATTGTCTAGTCCGTACAACCTATTATATTCGAGAAGCTGTTCCAAATCCAGCAGTAGATCAGAAAAGGAGCCGGTAGTGTCTATTTTGTACGACCCTTTGGATGCCAGTCCTTTCCCAGTTTTCCCCTGCAATTTCTGGTAATACTTTCTATTTTTGTCCTGGAGATATTTGATATCTTCTGGAAATTGCGCCCCGGATTTCATTTGTCCCAGCTTCACATTCATACCCTTTGCCTTACTGATCTTGGCTTTGTTATCCAGGTAACCTTTATTTTCTAGTTGTTCCTCGGCATCATACTCACTGATATTTACGCCACCTGCTTCCATTTCGACTATCTTCGGTCCCTTCAGTTCTTCCGGTTCCTCCGGATCTTCCTGTTCCTCCGGTTCCTCTATCGCAAGAGGAACAGGAAGATCCGGAGGAACAGGAAGATCCATAATATTAGGAACAGGAGGAACCATCACGGGTACTAGTTGACCAACTTGCGGTGTTATCCTTGTTTCTATTGCTTTCGTTACTGGTTCAAAGAATTCCTTGAGTCTACCCGACCGTACACTTTTTCTTATTTTTTCTTCTTCCTTCTTCATTTTGAAGTCCTGTACCGCTTTCTCTGCTTTTGACTTCTTTTGAGCTAGATCCTTTTGTTCTTCCAACATTTTTTTCTTCCTTTTATAAAAGATAAGTAATAAAAATGGGTATATTAAATGAAATATCTCAGACGGTGTCAGGAGGTCCGGTAGGACAAACGGAGACTAATTTTTATGTAGTGCTAAGTAAGTATGCGAGCAAGACTCAGTTAGATAGATTGAGTAGAGAGTGTTTCCGTAAAGGACAAGATTTGGATATGGGTGGGCACAAAATCATAGGTCTTTCACCCGGTTCCGGCAACGACCACTTAGCAACAATAAAGCAAAAAAGCGATACTTTCTTTCCTGCGGTAGCACGTAAAGACCTGGACATGAATAAAAAGTATATTAGGGGACTCGAGACCGACTTAGATGACTTAGAAGTCGCTGCAGCAGAAAATAGACACACAGAAACGGAACTTTACAGCGGGGTTTGCTAGTAAGGCTTTTGTTGCTGCAAGTGAACGAGAACTAAGAAAAGACTTGCACAGACAGTTTCTAAGACCAATTCACCTATCACATCTTGAGAAAAAAAACAAGTACTGTTTATACTAAGACTGAGGTAGACGCCAAATTTGATGCACTAGATCCTGTTTATACTAAGACTGAGGTAGACGCCAAGCTAGCCGATTATGAGGGTTATACAAAAAGTGAAATAGATACTAAAATTCAGGATAACAAGAGAGTATTAAGGAGATTTTTCAATAAAACAGGAGAAAAGAAGTACGAGAAAAAGAAAGCTGCATCATTTCTTGCAAGAGTGAAACCCGGATATTATGATTTGTCTACGAATGTAAAAGTCAAGTGGTTATCGGACGAATCCTATAACAACGGTGATATAGAGGAGGATCTCGACAACTGGAAACTAACCCTAAACCCGACGGATGAAACTCTTTATTTGTTTGGTGCGCATCTAATATTTGAGTCGCCAGAAGAGCGCGTATCTACTAACCAAATTAAGATCATGTTGAAAATAGATCAATTGAGCGCATCAAAGGAAATATCTTTCACAAGAGTAAGAACAGATAATAAGGACGAGATAACACTTTTTCATATCGAGAAAATAAGAAATAGCGCTACTTGTTCACTTCTTTTTAACCATGGTTTTACAGGACAGTCTTTCCATTAATTATGAAATTAAGCGAGAAGAGTAGGATTGCGGTGGTCGAATTACAGAAACCCATTGAAATGAGTAATTTTTGAAGAGGACCTCTATGCGTTTAGTTAAATTTGCTTAAGTAGTTTCAGAGAAGATGATGAAAAGGATGGTTTTCTTCTCATTCCGGGCTCCAATGTTATACTATGTTCTGTACTGGAGGCCATGTTTTTTTTTCGGATCTAAACGAAATGAGAAATATTTGTAAAGTACCTTCCATATCTCATTCCTGTAAAGTTTGTTTGAATTTGCTTCAGTTGGTTTCAGAGGAGAATGTGATTTTCCCTTTGGGTTCAATATTAAACCTAAATTCTGCGCTGGTGGCCAAGTTTTTATTGGATCAGAGCCAAATGAGCAATCTTTGTTAAGGACCTTCAGTACATCATTCCTGTAAAGTTTGGTTGAATTTGCTTCAGTGGTTTCAGAGAAGATGAAAATGTGATTTTTCCCATAGGGTCCAATGTTAAACTATGTTCTGTGCTGGCGGCCATGTTTTTACCGGATCCGAACAAAAATAGCAATCTTTGTTAAGGATATTTAGTACATCAATCCTATAAAGTTTGGTTGAATTTGCTTCAGCAGTTTCAGAGAAGAAGATGAAAATGTGAATTTCCCATAGGGCCAATGTTAAACTATGTTCCATGCTGGCGGTCGTGTTTTTTATCGGTTCGGAACAAAATGTGCAATCTTCATGGAGGACCTTTAGTTCATCATTCCTGTAAAGTTTGGTTGAATTTGCTTCAGTGGTTTCAGAGGAGAAGATGAAAATGTGATTTTTCCCATAGGGTCCAGTGTTAAACTTAAGTTTCGCGCTGGCGGCCATGTTTTTTATCGGATCAGAACTTAATGAGCAATCTTTGTAACAAGACCTTCCATATATCAATCCTGTAAAGTTTGGTTGAATTTGCCCCAGTGGTTTCAGAGCATGTTAAACTAAGTTCCGTGCTGGCGGCCATGTTTTTCATCGGATCCAAACGAAATGAGCAATCTTTTTTAAAGACCTTTAGCACATCATTCCTGTAAAGTTTGGTTGCATTTGCTTCAGCGGTTTCAGAGGAGAAGATGAAAATGGGATTTTCCCATAGGGTCCAATGCTAAACTATGTTCCATGCTGGCGGCCATGTTTTTATCGGTTTGGAACGAAATGAGCAATCTTCATGAAGGACCTTTAGTACATCATTCCTGTAAAGTTTGGTTGAATTTGCTTTAGTGGTTTCAGATGAGAAGATGAAAATGTGAAAAGTTAACCGACGGACGACGGACGCAAAGTGTTGGCAATAGCTTACACTGACCCTTCGGGTAAGCTAAAAAAAATACCCAAAAACAAATAAAATCAAAGTCCCAAAGGGACATGTGGATTAGTGTCTATGATGGCAATAATCAATATCTAATCTATTGATATTTTATGTACACTGCCCATGTATAATATGAATTGCCATTCAAAGAATTATGATTTTATACCAGAAACCTATATGGGTTCCCTGCTGTACACTCAACATAGACTAAACAATGACAGCACCATCTTGATCAAGTACAGTTTGAAATTTAATTCTAAAGAAGAGACCTGAATGGAAGGTTTGTGAATGCTGACAAGACGCAAAAGCTGACAAGACCTGAGCAGCAATACCCTGCTCTTTATGGAGATAATAATGCGTCCAAGAAACACACGAAGACATGAAAACGATGATCTGTGCCAAGTTCTTTGTGCAACAATGCATCTTGATTCGCGCTATAATATACATTCTCATACAATTGAATAAAGGGCTACGCCGAGCGCAGCATGATACGACTGCAGCATGTCGACCACTGAAATTTGAGCAAGTGCAATTCAAAATGAATGAGGACACAATAAAAAGCTTGATATAGTAATTGAATGGACACAATTAAGAGCTTGACCCAGTAATTAGCTGCATACAAACTAAGGAAAATAAAAAATAGCTCTTATAATTCCTTATATATAATGGAAATGGTAAAGGTATGTCAACATTATACATAAAGCTTATATCAACAGGAATACAATAGAAATCCGATGAAAAATAAAGATTTCAAATATTTCGAAAAATTGCAATTTTGGCCCCTTTGACCCCTTGAAACTTGAAAACGGTAAGAGCTATGCAAAATCCGTCGACATACTGCTGAAAGCTTATATCAAGGGGAATAAAAAGAAAAAAAAACATCGAAATCCGATGAAAAATAAAAATTTTAGGTAATCTGCAAATTTGCAATTTTGTCCCCATTTGGCCCCTCATAGCTCGAAAAAGAAACAAATTGTCAAAAATCTGATGGTAAATCTCTTTGTTTATCTTCAAAAGGAATCCATTGCAAAAACCTGCATCAAAATCGGACTTAAAATAAATAAAATATAATTTTTAAAAATTGCCCCTTTTATCTCCTGAACGGAACATGCCATATAAAATCCATTGACATACTACTGATGGGAAATTTAATTAGGATCATAACAAAAGAAACCCCATCAAAATCCAATAAATAATAAATATTCTACAGCCAAATATGTGAAAACACCCAATTTTGCCCCTATTGGTCCCTTTTTTAAAAACGGGATGGGCCAAAATGTCCATAACCCACCCAGCCTTTCTTTTGTGCCAAAGAACACTGTGGTAAAATTTCATAAGGATTGGTCTACTGGAACTTAAGTTATTGACCAAAAACAAAAGTGTCTACAGACGACGACGCTGGACGACAACGTCAGCGCAATACCATTATACGACCTCAAATTTTTTGCGGTCGTATAAAAATGACTGTTATACATTGTAAATACTCAAATGACATTATCTCAAGTTTTGTTTGACCAAACTCTGATCAACGGCAATTAACACGCAACATCCCGGACTGAACGGCAATCAACAGATTAACACCCCTGCCTGATTCTATTTCGAATATAGTCAATTCCAACCCCGATCGTTAGAAATATCGTCGGTTTCGGAATACGCACCTTGACAACTGTTTCCAGGTAAAACTTTTTTTTTTACCGATGTACGACTTCTTCAGTATTTTGTTTTGAGTCGACCATTACATGTATACCGAACGCGGACCTCGGAGAGGAAAATGCAAATACACCGAAGCAAGAACGAGGAAAGGGGAAATTCTAAAATCATAAATCAAAAATCACGGCAATTCACAGCAACACGAATTAAGACAGTATGACAAAGACAAAACAAATAAACAAAAAAACACAAGAACGTCACAAAACTAAAGCACCATTGCAAAATGACATTCGCAACACGTATAATGGAACAGCCAATGTGGAACAGCCGTACTTATCCATTCGTTGATAACTAGAAATGTAAACATACATTACGTCTTCCGTAGATTGTAAATAATGGACTGTTGTTCTCGACGGCTAATGAATTTGATTTTTTATTTCCAATGCGTTGTTCTTTTATGATTTATTTCGAAACAGCCACATCGTTTCTTTGATGGTTCAGGGAAGTACGTTTACGTCATTCATACAAATGTACAAAAGCGGTACTTCGAATCACCGAAAACACCGGGATTTCCCAAAAACACCGGAGAAAACACCAGTGGAAATTGCGAAAACACCATTTATTCAAAAGCTACCATACCAAACTAGGTTGTAAAGGTGTTTTTAGAAGTATCTTTTGGTGAATTTGGTCACCAGGGAGGATTTTCACATACTCTGTACATTTCGTTTAGAAGGCAATATGGCCGCTGTCAAAGAAAGATAACTCTTGTCAAATTAATTGCATGTTCAATCTATATCTATCTTTACTTGTACCTTGATAACCATGATTACTTCTATAATTAATATACATTTATAATGGTTTGTGTGTGAGGAGAAAACAAGATATATATTACTTGATTTATAATAAATTCATATGCAAGATTTGTTTAGATTGTTATCTTATTATGGTCATAAACGTTAAGCAATAATTAATTAAAATGAAAATTGAGCGTTTATTTTATTATGGATGCAATTAGATAGTTGTAAAACACTAATTATTTTATAACTTAACTTTTATTAAATGACAAATTAGCAATCATTGTAATGATTAAAGAATTTTTTTTTAATTGTTTATGTGTTAACTGTATATTTTCTCAAAAATAAACTTCAAAGAAATGAAAAATTTGTTTTTGTTTTTTTTTGTTTGTTTTTGTGTGTGTGTGTGTGAAATACGTATGTAAGGGCAATGGATAATAATTTATACCTATTCAAATGCTACTTTGAGGATGGAGTTTTTTCCAGACCAAGTCCCCGAAAAGTAAGTGTTTTGTTTAATTTTGTGCAAGAGGCATCGGTCTTCCATATTCATTAGAGACGTAAAAGGGATTTTTGAATTATATAATTTATGGGAAAATAGATTATACCATCTGAAAGAGATCTCTTCCACATTCTCAAAACACTTTACTTTTTGCAAATAGCTTAAGAAATAAGCAAATGACGGTCATTTTTCATATTGATAAAATTTCAGAATTTTTGAAAATCTGTTTCCAGTTATAAAATGTCACAAAAGTATTTATTTTGACCCGTCATTACTAATGTAAATTGTTGTATATGTTTCTTTGCATCTATTTACTGCATTCCAGTTGTGTGTTTTAATTAATAAGCCTACAAAATAAATTATTATTGATGAATCTGAAGTCGGTCAAAATATCATGGAGATTATTCTGTCTCTATATTTTGATATTTTTTTTACTTGCCTAGGCGACATTTATTTCATAAATATTAATTACGGATTAATTATTTGGATTTCTATGTGATTTGTTTTATTTTGAAAGCAATAACTTTGCCATTTTAATGAAATATCTATATATCTTTTTCTTTATTTTTTCTGTGCCGCTTTATTTCAAAGTGTTGCCAATCTTAGAGGAAGTGAAAGAGACAAAAGTCAGTATTTCTTTCCTTGAGTACAAAAAATACGATTTATGACACATTTAGTGAATTTAAACTTGTGAGAATAAATGAAATGACAAAATGTAATTCCCTTTGTCTTATAGACTGTAGATTTTACGTATTCATGCCGGTTGACCTTTGATGACTCTATTCTACATAATTATTTATTATATAAAACTTATCTTGCTTTTAAAATTGAAATGTGCAAATATGCATTACTGTTAAACCAGGAGGGCAATGTCGAGGGCCATTACAGCATCCGAAGGCCATTATTACAGACCAAGGACACATAACAGGGCCATTATGGAAATACCCATTTCTTAAAACTTTTATTAACCAGATTAATTGGCTTAAATAGATTGATAAGTGAATGTAAATGTATATAAAATACTTTTCTGAAAATTCATTTTTTTACATGAAAAGTCGTTTATGGGATCACATATCTGAAACAAAAAAGTTGCTATATAAGATTTTACCCTGCTTAAGTACAAAAAACTTTATTTTAAAAAATCAAGGAATTATGTATATCTTCGAATCCCTTGTGATAGGATGAGTAAAACGAGAGGTCACAAGTAGGGTCAAATATCTGAAACAAAAAGATTCTCCATACAGCTGGATTAAGATTTACCCCAATGGACAAAAAAAAACTTTTTGAAAAAATCAAGGAAAGATGTATATTTTCGGATCCCTTATGATGAGATGATTAAAATGAGTGGTCACAAGTAGGGTCAAATATTGGAAACAAAAAAAATATCCTCCACACAGCTGGATAATGGTTTACCGCTGAAGTACAAAAAATCAAGAAAAGATGTATATTTTCGGATTCCTTATGATTAGATGATTAAAATGAGTGGTCACAAGTAGGGTCAAATATTTGAAACAAAAAAAAATTATTCTCCATACAACTGCATTAGGGTTTACTGCTGAAGTACAAAAAGAAATATGGTCTATTTCATGAATATAAAACTACATCGGGTAAAATTGATACAAGTAAATAGTGGTATGAACTGAGAGCAGTTTCTTTCAATCTCAAAATAAACTTCTGTGTCACGTGATCAATAATGGCCCTGCTTTGGATCTCGTAATAACCGGCTGTGAAAATTTCTCCCCGATAATAATTAGGCATTTTCTATCATATTGTATTTAGTTGGTTAATAACAAAATGTATTGGTATACTAGCAATTACAACAACAATTTACTAATGTCATATCATTTCTCTTAAAGCTTAACTGTAGTATTGTTCATAAAAAATAAAATGGATACTAATACAATGGATGTTCTATTAATTAAAGACATTTATACACTGCCGCTGACTGAGACTGGAAGCCTTAAATTGTAAAAAAAAAATCCAGGGAAAAAAATTACAAAAATTGCAACAAAAAATGCATGAACCAGAACTGATTTTTCTTTAAATTTGAAGGTGCTATGCTTTGCAACTCTGACTGTTAAATATCAACATTTATATATTTTTTAAGCATTCTATAATTCAAAGAAAATTAAGAATATGATACCAATATTTTGGTCAAATATCATGTATCAGAAGAATGCTATAAAATAATATGTTTTGAAGTTTACATCTCTCTGAAGAAGTTCAATTTAGCTTAAAATGATAAAGAAATTGGAAAACAATGAAATATAACAATAGTTTACCTTCAGTGAAGTGCTGACAATAAAAATAAAAGGTTTATAAAGAGGAGGTAACTCCATCTTTTTGAGATATGGCTTCTTTCAAAAAATATTTAAAAATAGAGTACAGGCATTTTGTTCAATTTTTTTTTGCAGTAATTATATCAAAAATATATTTTCCTTATTTTAGATAGTAATTTTTAGGGTGTACATTGCTTTTTTCAGTTTTTCCTAAAAAATTATAATTTTCAAAAAAAAATTTCTATCCCAAATGTTGCCTCATTTTCTATTAAATATGAATATACACAATCTACAACAATAGTACAATAATCATTTGCATTGGAAATCTTCTGGTAGTTGTGTTAGTCACAAAAGCCCGTAATTGAAGGGTATTTTTTTTCAATGCAAATTTGGCGGTTTTTAGAGTTGTCTCCCTTTGCTCTTACTTGCCTATATTCATACATCTACACACAAACTTTTATGAATGGGAAATTCATTCTGTGATTAATTAAGGAATTTGGGCACCATTTAAGTGTTGAAAAGTTTGGGCAATCAAATTAATGTTCAATGAAAATAGACTATTGAGTGTCAGAGTTTTTATACGACCGCAAAATTTTTGTTTGCGGTCGTATTATGGTATGGCGCAGTCGTCGGCGTCGGCATCTGTGGCCAGCATAACTTTGTTTCTAGTGGACGGATCATCTTCAAATTTCAGTATGTGGTTTCTTGGCATAAGGGCAATCCCGGGTTTTAATTACGGGTTTGTGGTCCCCACCCGTTTCAGAAAAAGGGGCCAAAAGGGGTAAAATTGGGTATTTTTGTGTCTGTGGACAGCATAACTTTGGTTATTTTCAAATTTTAGTATGATGTTTCTTGGCACATGCTTTAGCCCAGGCTAAAATTTAATGTTCCGGGCCCCACCCATTTTAGAAAAGGGGCCAAAAGGGTTAAATTTGGTGTTTTCACATATTTAATTGTAGAATCTTTATTATTTATCGGATTTTGATGGGGTTTCTTTCAGTAAACTCCTTAGAAAATTTCCAATCTGGAGTATGTCAACGGATTTCATGTGGCATGTACCGTTCAAAATTTATTTTTTTTTAGTCCGATTTTGATGCATTTTTTCCCAAAGGATTCCTTTTGAAAAATTATCATCGCCCTCTACTATTAGATTTTTGGTAACTTGTTTCCTTACCCAGCTATGAGGGGCCTTTGGTAACTTGTTTCCTTACCCAGCTATGAGGGGCCTTTGGTAACTTGTTTCCTTACCCAGCCATGAGGGGCCAAAGGGGGCCAAAATCATAAATTTACAGATAACCTAAAATTTTTATTTTTCATCAGATTTCGATGGGATTTTTTTCTTTGGATTCCTCTTGATGTAAGCTGTCAGTAGTATGTCAACGGATTTGGCGTAGCTTTACCGTTTCCAAGCTTTGAGGGACCGAAGGGGGCCAAAAGATAACCTAAAATTTTAATTTTTCATCAGATTTCGATGGGATTTTTTTCTTTGGATTCCTCCTGATGTAAGCTTTCAGTAGTATTGAACGGATTTGGTGTAGCTCTTACCGTTTCCGAACTATGAGGGGCCGAAGGGGGCTAAATCGTTAATTTTCAGATAACCTAAAATTTTTATTTTTCATGAGATTTCGATGGGATTTTTTTCTTTGGATTTCTCTTGATATAAGCTTTCAGTAATATGTCAATGGATTTGGCGTAGCTCTTACCGTTTCCGAGCTATAAGGGTTCAAAGGGGCCACAATTGAAAATTTTCAGATTGCCTGAAATTTTTATTTTTCATCGGATTTCGATGGGATTTTTTTTCCTCTTGATATAGGCTTTCAGTAGTGTGTCAACAGATTTTGCATAAGTCTTACCGTTTCCGTGCTATAAGAGTTCACATGGGCCAAAACTGCAAATTTGCAGAATACCTAAAATTTGTATTTCATCACATTTTGATGGGATTTTTTTCTTTGGATTCCTCTTGATAAAAGCTTTCAGCAGTATGTCAATGGATTGGGCATAGCTCTTACCGTTTCCGAGCTATAAAGGGTCAAAGAGGAATCATAAGGAGTCCTAAGGGCTAAGTTTTATTTTCCCTATTTTGTGTCCAGCTAATTACTGGGTCAATCTCCTTATTGCATCCATCTAATTATTGTGTCAAGCTCTTTCGTTTGTCCATACTCACTTTAAATTACACTTTTTCAAATTTCAGTTGACGACATGCTGCGGTCGTATCATGCTGCACTCAGCGTAGCCCTTTATTTTATGAGATCAGAAAGATGTGTACGTCTTTTCCTGAAAGGATTCTTTTAGCATGGGTATGATCACTAATGTTTGATTGCGTGAGGTTGGTCACCTGGGTCGTAACATAGGATAGATCTATACTTTGGATAGACACTAATC